>ARYC01020314.1:0-22973 GCA_000711775.1 Oxytricha trifallax
ATTAGAAATTATGTAAAATATATAAAATAGCATCAATGAACATTTAACTCATGAGGAAGATTAGATATCATAAATAAAAGAGGTTCTATTCTGCTTAATGGACCTCCACCCCAAAACACTCATTATGCTCTTTTCAAACGTCTCATGAGAATGGAAGTCTACTCATCCTCTGAGAACCCAGATATTATAAGACTAAAATTAATATTAAAATGTTAATATTATATCTGGAATTTTTTAATTTATCAATAACTACATATCCGAGTCGTCATAAAGAAACAACGACTTTATCGAGACAAACTCAAAGTTAAAGTAATACGACATAAACTAACAAAATGATTTTTTCAATGTAAAATTTGAGAACAATAATTGCTCATCACAGGGGAAATAGTAAAATTATTGTAGTACAAATGCATCACCACTTGCATCCAATCATGTCAGAAATCCTACCTAATAAAATTAGGATTAAACGATATTTCTAATATTTGGTCTTTAATATTTTTCAAATTTAGATCTTCTTTAATGGATAAAATAAATAATTAACTTAAGAATTCATTAAAAACTATAATTTTAATCATCGTTTTATTCAAAGTAATATATAATAAATTGTTAAATAAAAAGAAGTATTTGAAAAAAACAGATAAAATTCTTAACCATACCTTAAAAATTTAATGTATAATTCTAAAATTCAAGAATATTCGAAACGAGGGAAAGCAAACAATAGAGTTAAACTTTAACCAACCAATAATAGTGATAATTATTCAACTGATTAAAAGTACTGTACTATTAAATTAAATTAATGTTTGTAGCTTTTATTGTAATATATTGTCTTATTATTTATATATTTTTAGTTTTTTTTCATCTGTACTAAAGATCCTATTGAAATGATTTGCCCAAATTGTTCCTACAACATAAGAACCTATGTAGACCTTGAATCCCACTACACTCAAAATCCCTTACTATTTATAATTAAAATGACCCTATTTATACTACTATCACCTGCAATAATAGTTCTAATAACCCTCTTATCACTATGCTTTTGCTCCAATCCCTTATAAAATTTTATGAAATTCTATTAAAATGTGAGGGGGTTAGTCAAAGAAATTAATATATATCATTCATGTGCTAAGTGTAAGAATATTGTTGGCAGGGGTATAATATAGCAATGATTGATAAAGTCTTAAAATTAGAGACTAAAGTTATAAAAATATTAAATTGAGTATGAATCTAATAAAAATGTTAATTATTTATATGATTAGAGTTTTAAATTTCTTTTCAATTCTAAGTAAATATTCTATTCTTACTTGCAACAAATAAATTATTTTTCAAAAAGTTAAAATATGAGATTGTTTATAATTTTTAATTCAATTAGGTTTTCTGCTGTATATTTATTCAAAAGCATCACTCCCAAAATTAAATAGTGTGTCTTATTTCCTCTATCTAATCCCCTTCGTCCTCTTCTTCTCATCAATAATTTTCTTGCATTTCAAACAAAGTATCTATCGCAGTACTTTACGATTGCTAAAGTCAATGGCTTCTCGAACTTCTCCATTAACGAAGACTTACTTCTGCATTGATAGCTACTCACATTATTTGTTAAACTCGTCTTAAATTGCTTTTTACTGAGCCTGCTCACTGGAACTTAAATTATAGCACCTTTTTATCATATTGATAAGCTTTTCTTAATAATTCATAGCTGAGAACATAGATTACTCGTCATATCCTATCTTACAGTAAGGTTGACATTGAAATATATAGTAGCGCTGAGACTGAGCATTTTTGAAAAATGCCAAGACATTTGCGTATTCTGGTGTGAATTTTTAGTAGGATTTGTAATAGAAAACTCCATGCATGAAAAAGTACTCTTTAAATATGTCTATGTTATTAAAGTCAATAGCAAATACTCTGCAGCATCTATCGTCATTTAAAGATACATAAGCTTCTCCACCTTATTCGTCTTTTATAGTAATACGCATGAAAATTTTGAGTAGAGGTCTAGGATTTTTGCAATTATTTATACATCTCGCAGAAGAGAGCAAAGTTCCACCTTTGCACAATTAACAAGTAAACTCAAATTTAATGAAATTTATATCAATTATCCTTGCTTTAATTAGCAAAGTGTTCCTAGTTACTATTTCTGGTGAGATAAAATTAATGCTGGTTATATTTTGATCCTTAAAATCTTGAATGGCTGTTCTGTCCTCAAGTAGGTTATCAGCAGGTTTACCAAGAGTATTAATATTTTAAACACATATCTTAGTTTCAAGATAAATTTCCAGGTTACTTGACATTAATCTTTTCGGATTTTTCAAATATACTACAACATCTCCATCAAGCAAACTTTAAGTTATAGGACTAAATCCCTCTTCAATTAAGATCACTGTGATATAGTTATCGTCTGTAAGACTGTGAAGCTCTCCAATATATTTGTTTTTCAACTTATCTAAGAATCCTGAAAAATTGATCTTTGGTTTTTCAGAAGATGTTTTACTTTAATTTACTGTAGGCGGAGTTTCAGTGATAATTTGTAAATTTTTTAACACTCCACATACCAGTGGTACCAGCTCAGTTTGTAAAGACTTGAACATCTCTTCAATTGTATAAAGTTTAAGCAGTTCGTTTTTATAATTCTTCTTGACAAGAGAGGCTGCCACATCTCTGTGTATTCTATATTAAAGTAAACTTGCTATGCTTCTTAGTTATGAAGCATCCACGTGATTTCCAAGCTTATTTATAACTTAGGAGTACTCTCTAATTGCAGGCTAAACTTAAATTTCATCAATACTTGTCTTGAAGATATTATAAAGCTCAGAATGTTAATTTTAGACTGGTTCTATTACTCTTACTTCATCATCTTCAAGAATTGTAATTTCAAAATTTTAGTTCTCATCAATTTGGAAACTATCCATATCTTTGTTGAAATGGAATTGTGAATAATCTGACTTAAATTTTAAAATTAACAGATTATCATCACTAATTTCAAGTTTGAGACCATCTAATATTAATAATTCTTTGATTAATAATTCCTTTGTAAATAGAACTTTGTCACCATTTTCTAATTAAATTCTTTTGATCTCTTCGTATGGTATTAAGAGTTTGCAATATTCAGACGCCTTATTAAAATTGGGATCTTTGTTATTTTGGTACTTTTTTATACTTTTAATATCGACTATGAATGCATGATAATTGATGTAATTTTCAGTCTCTATAATTTTACAATCTTCGCTAATTTCTAGTTTTTTACATTTAGACCTTTTATTCTTCGAATCTTTTAATTATTACACAATCCTCTCATCTGGAAGTTAGCCAATTATACTAAGCTTAAAACTGAACCTCAATTTTTTAATAATTTGTTACATCTTTTCTATAGTAGAAGTGCCAATCATCAAATTGACAAAAAGCATGTTCAAAAATTTACTTGAGTTCTTAATTCTTTGATTAATCACTTCCAGGTCATGAATAACCTTTATTTGATAGTTTTATTGCTTGGCTAAGTACTTTTTAGCTTAACTGGTAAATCTCAGCAATTTCTCTAATGTTATGCCAGCCAAAGCTTTATCTGATGTTTAAGTTGCAGGTGTTGAGGAAGCAGTCGAGTTTTGGATATCTTATTGTATGTTACTTATCAGTTTACCTATTTAAGTTATTGGTTGCTATTATCCCTAAGATTTAGCAATTTCTAAAGATTTTAGAATGTGAGTTTTAGCTTTAGAACCTCTCTTTTATTTGGGTTTACCGTTTTTTTAGTCTTAATTACACCCATCTATAGAATCTGTGATAGGTTGAAGTTAAATCTGGGGTTTCGGCTAGGTAAGACAAGGCAGCATTTGCGCTTTTTTATTAAGAGGATTGTTGTATGTTTGTAAGATACTTGTGGTATTTTAAGCAGCAAAATTATTTATAATTTCTGTTAAAGAATTCCCAAGTTGGTTTGTTAAAGGCTAACTTGATTTACTTTAAGTAGAGTTATTTTAAGAAGTATTTAACTCAGGATTTGTTATCGTGGTACTTGGCACAGAACTCGAAGCTTTATTTTGATTGATGTTGCCAATTTACAATGCCTTATTTTCAATTGAAATGCATGGTGTTTTCTCTAGCATCTAAAAATCCAACTAATCCTGTTAAAACGGTAATTATAAACTCTCTACTTATTAAGGGTTGTATATTTGAGCTGTTTGGTACTAAAAATTATAATAAGGAGCCTACGGAATTTAATTTGAGCTTGGCGTTTGATAATTTATTTAAGGAATTATTTATTGTTGAGTTTACTACTATACAACACCATTAAGACCTTGATATGTGGGTTATTAGTATTGATAGTTCATGCCTTCCATTAGTATAGGCTAATGTCCGTAGTTAAGAAATTACTATCCCATAATTTGCTGTTACTACTAATAGTACTGTAATTATTGAGGCGTCAACTCTTGCTGAGAAGGCATTTGAAAGCCTTAGTAGTACTATTGTGGTTACACTGCATAGTAATTTTGCTGTAATTGTGATTAGTTCTGAAAGTACTGCTATTATTAATTGGTTAAAACTACATTTGGATTGCTGCAAATGTTATTAGTATACGCCTGTTAAGACTCTAAGTTTAACTGCTAACTTTATTAATCTATCATAGATTTTAATTTAACTAAAACTAAACTGATTAGATTTTTAATTATATTTTAGTTGGTTTGAAATATTAACTAAGTTGTTGGCTAGGGTTAATTAATAGAACTTTATTAAATTTTTATTTACACTAAAATTTAAGTATTAAGCCAACTCTTTTATAACAATACGCTTGTAATTTTATTTTGACTATATGTAGAAAATTGATTAAGATATTTGCATTTTCAGGATTAAGATAAGAAAATTAAATTTTACTACTTTAGATATCTTAGAAGTTGGATTTTAAATTTATAATTGAAACTTTTGTTAATTAAAGATCTCAATGGTGAAAAAACGGCCTGATTTGAGCATTTTATGCTACTGTATGTACTGCCCCTTTCAAGTGAAGCGGAAAACAGTCCCTCAACATTTAAAGTTAAGACACTTTGATATATATTCTAAGAGAATCTAGCAATCTAAAGACGGCAAGTGCAACCCAGTTTGCAAATGAGATTTTGACTATATTAATCCAAGATTGGCCACTGTCTAAAAGTCCTAAAAGAAAGCTAGTTCAACAGTCTAAAAGGGAGCTTTCAATTAGACTATAGTTAACTGCTAACCATAGAGTACGATAAAAAAAGCGAAAAATGGCAAACCATCAATCGTGAAGCAAAGTACATTAAAACAAATGAGGTAAAACGATAGCAACGTTGTAAATGGTCAATCAAAATTAACTAGGACTTTGACAAAAATCACTAATAAAAAGATTAAAGGATACAATACAGCATCCTCACAGTCTGATGGCTCTAACTTTCAATCTCAAGATACCATTATTAAGCTGAAAAAACTTGGAGATATACTCAAAATTGAGCCTGAAGAAGGAAGCAGCACTTTAAATGTTAACAACAATTTGATTGAGATCAGTCCTCTAGAAAACAGTTTGGAGAGTCTCCTAAATTGTGCCAAAAATAATAAAATAACAATTGTGAATTAAAACAATCAAAGAGTAAACCAAAAGTAAATTCAAAACTAAGAGAGAAATTCTGGAGGAACCAATAATGGGCCATAACAAGGACGTTTAACGAATAATAGCGTATAGAATCAATATGATTGGACAAGCAGGTTAAGCTCTTAAGACACTGAAATCTTACAATCTACACTTTTGAGACAATAGTAATAGCAAAATTAAAATAGAACTACTTAAAAATAGCAGTAGTATGAATAATAATAAAGCCTTGGGAAAACTAAATAAGTATTGAGTATTTTAGGAATAGAATTTTCTTAGAAAATAAATGAAATTTCTTATTTACTTTAAAGAATAAGTATAAAAATTTATAAGCTTATTTTGAGCTTTTATATACCTAAGACGGTTGAAAAATTCAAATTAATGTAAAAATTAAATTAAATTTCAGAAACTAGCCTTTTCTATTGGAATTGATTAGTTATTGGAAATATTTGTAATTATGTCCCGAATTATTTCTTATTCTGGATTAATATAAATAGCTAGAGCGATTAAAAATTCCTGAAAGAATTACTTGACTAAAACAAGAGCTTTAAACTTCAGCAAGACAAATTAATGAAGAACAACGACTAGATCTAAGAAGTATTGTAACGCATGTCCAAGCAGTAAGAAGAGATTTTTGAGTAGAACAACCAGACTTAAAAATAAAACGATCTCATCATTTTTCAATAGAACTCAATTTTGATGCAATATCAGTAGCTCAACATGCACATGAAGCATTAACAAAGATAGGGTTCAGTCACTTTGAGAAACAGTAGTAGAAGCAGGCATAGATCTCATTCTAAGAGATAGCCATCTTATGACTCAAAACCAAGAATAAGTGTCTATAATAAAGAATCTGCTGTTAAAAAGTAGTAGGGGTACACAAATAATAAGCACAATGAGCAGACATAGTATTAGATGGGTTCAAAGACACCTCATAAGTTTGGTTAATACATTGCAAATAGAAATTTTAAAGTTTTTTTGTAAATAGGGAGAAAAGCACTGATCTATCTAAAGGTCGAAAAAGAAGCAGAAGCAATAACAAAGCCAACTAGAAATAATATAATAAGCCAACTAATAACAACAATTTCGACAAAAGATAAAATAACACAGATAGAGAGACGAAAGATAGCAAGATATAAGAGCTCAAAAAGATTGGAGATTTGAGGATTCAACTCGCCCATAATAATCCAATCAAAAAGTGAGTAAAAAATGTTTGAGTTAATTTTTGTATGCATAGTTTGAAAAAAAGGTTCTTATTTTTAATGATTCACTATTATTACAAATGTTCAAACTCAATATTATGCCAATAAATCTTAAAATAAGGTATGAATAAGCATGTAATATTACTCTAAAATTCAAAATTAAAATCTTATTTGTTAAAATTAATTAGTAATTTACGAATCCTGATTGAGATAAGTCCAAAATTATAATCATCTCTTAGCGAAACTAATGCTGAGCACTGTAGTCTCTCCGTTGCTTTCCTTGATCTAGTAACCCTATAATGCATTCATGGCGATGGAAGCTACATGATCATCCTCGTACTCTACGAACGCCACTTCTTTCTCTGCAATATGTCTAACTTCCTTAAACCCTCCAATGACTGCTTATGAAAAGATTTCATTCAAGATTGATGTGGGGGTTCTCTTTGATAGTCCCTCGATGAAAAGCAAATTGTTTGACTCCTATCCATTTACAGAAAATCCAGCAATTTTCTAAATTGAAGGGCCACCTCTCAAGTTTTACATTTCTTCATTGTCTGAGCGAAGCTTGAGGAATTTATCTATAATCTTTCTCTTTTGCTTTAACTGTCTCTGTTCTATAAAGAAACTTAATTTTAACAGAATATGAATAGAATTAATGATTAATCTTGCTAATTTTAAAGCAAACTGAAGAGAAAACTTACTCAGTTCATGTTGGCGTCTCAACTCTCTCTTCGCCTTAACTTCCTCATCAAATGTGCCTCTCATTTTAGCAGTCACATCGCTTCTAGTCTTTGCATAATTAAGTCTCTACATTCATATTTAAAGTCATGATTTTTATCACTTACCAAGGGCTTTCCGAAGAACATATAGCCTCTTAAAGCTTGTATGGCACTATCAGCGGCTTCCTCATCCTAGCAAACTACGAATGCTTAACCACGCATTTTGATGTTTTTCTTGGCATGAACCTCAATGACCTCGCCATAATTTGAGAATAACTGATAGAGAGCGTTTTTGAGGTCAGCTGCCTTTACTCTTTCGTTGAGGTTTTAAACGTATAGAGTGGGGTTAGGAGGGTTCAAAGGTTCTTCCATGATTTTCTGCATCATTATATCATACAAATAATTATGATTTTTATAGTATAGGGGGGCGTAAGAACTTAAATATAGAGATATAGATAATGGATTGCTTATAATATAATGGTGATTGATGGTTGTTAAGGGGGCAGGTTCATGGGCATTGGTGGTCTGATAATTTAATGAGGACCTGGTGGATAATTCATGGGTGGAGGTGGCATACCCATCCCTGGTGGAGGAGGCTATCTGAATTATTAAGGAGGCACCTGCTATTGTTGCAATTGAGGTGGTGGCAACTACAGTATATAATGATTATCAATATTAAAATGTCAAAATTATGATTAATAAATAATAGATCTATCTCCTTACGTCTTATTGCTGAGTTTCTGACATTTTATAGAAAGATTATAATTATAATATTTTACTTTAATTTCTTTTATATTCAAACAATTTTATATCTAAAGTATGATAATCAATTGAATTTTATTGTAATTTTCTTGTATATTTTTTTTTGAATATTTAAGAGTTTTAACTCCCTTTCCCTTGTAAAATCTATTATATATTATTGTGTATATTATTAAATTTCTATTTTTAAAAGAGTATATTTTTTAATATATTTTCATAAGGATTAAAATAGAAAAATGCCACCAAAGAAAATAGCAAATAAAAATTAACAATAAAAGTTATCTACTACAAATAACAATAATTTGAAGATACAACTCTCTCAGAAGACAACCAATAACAGTAAGATTAATACGAGAAATTCAAATAATAACACCAATGCAAACCAGAAAAGAATAATAGAAGATGACTCTGATGAAGGCAATAAAGATGATCAAGATTACAGTGAGGGTGAAGAAGAGGATACCAAAGCAGCAATTGGAGGTAAAAGTAGTAATAATGTCGAAGATAGTGGTAATATGGGCAGTAAACAGCCACTACATCAATCCAAGCTGTTCCCAACTGGTAAAAATGGAGGATAAACTAGCAACAATAATACCAAAGCACGAAGCAGATAATAAGCTGGCAAGAGAGGTGGTAGAAACCAAGTGAATAAAGAGCAAAATACTGGCAATGCCCCATCGAATTCTTGTGGAATCAGTATAAGAAGCAATCCAATAAAGAAAGCCCAAATAAACGTGAAACGAGAGTCTTAGAAGCAATAATCTCAGAAATAGGCTGTGGAGAGTCAGAAAACTGCTATAAAGAAACAATCGCAATAAATAAAACCATATAATCAGAAACAAGTGAGTAATAATGAAAAACTTCCAACACATTCCTCTCAAATGCCCTATGATAGTGGGGAAGATTCACCTAATAAAAAGCATAAGAAAATATAGGATGTATAAATTCCTCCAGTTATTAAGCCAGAGGATAATGTATTTGTCCCACCAGTTATTGATGAAGATATGATAATGAAAGCGCTGCAAGAAGTTGAGGAGGAGCAAAATACCAATAAGAAATAAAGTAAAAATAAGCGAATTAAAAAACAATTGCAAATACCATAAACTGATGCGAATTCCAAGAATAAACCAGCAGGAATCTCAAAGAACAAGTAAAAGCCAAAGAAACTGGTAAAACCTGAGAGTTTAATTGACAAATAATTAGACCAAGAAAAAGTAGAAGTTAATGATAGCAGCAACAGAGTTGATTTAGATGACATGCTTGCAGATTTAATTTAAGACCCTGTAGATACAGCTAATTGTAGTAACTCTAAAAATACAACAAACTCACTATTAGCAGCAAGTAATACTGATGACACTTCTGAGCTTCCTTTGGCTTAAAATGGAACAGAGGATGCTTCCTCTCTCAATCAGTCTTCAAAACATTAATAAAATGGTAAAAATATGAGCAAAACGATAAAACGCTTTTAATAAGATCCATCAGAGGATACATTAGACATTCTTGGCTTTTAACTGGAATAACTCTAGAAACCGATAGAAATATTAAAAGATCGAGAATCACTTTTGTTGCTGGAATCATAGAATGTATCCAATAGAAATACTTCCCTCGTTCAGGATGTGTTTGACTATGAATAGTATGCCAATAGCAAAAAATAAGAATAAATTACAAGTAATAGACTCAATAGTCTTGAAGACGATGATAGTTTATCGATATTAAAACAGCAAGCCTTAATGAACATTCCCATGTTGTAAATAGCAACTAATTCTACAAATATTTGCAATCTGAATGTGTAAAATTCACTCTTCGGAAATGTGCCAAGTTTTGCTATTCCTCAAAGCGTAGAGCCTTAGAAAATAGCGACTATTGGTCAACTTCATATTGAACCAGATTTAGTGAAACCCAAATCGAAAAAGAAAGGAGTAGGTGTAAAACGAAATCAGCCCCCAACAGAAGAATAAATAGAGCTTAAAAACTAAAAGAAGATCAAGAAGAAATCTCAAATCAAAAAAAAGAAGCCAGTTCAAAACGGATAAGTAAATAATGATAGAACTCTGGCTGATTTAACATTCTAAAATCCCACGGTATCTGCAGTGAAACACATGTGTAAGCAAGTTTTAATGGACGAGTTACGCTTGCTAAAATCTAAAGGTGAAAAGCAAAACTTCATGATGGATTTAGATTTCCAGAAGTCATTTTAAAATAACCAGAATCAAATAGGAGATAGTTAGCGCAAAGAACTGTTCTTAGAAAACTATTTCGATGAAGATGAGCTTTTAAATTAACAGCAACACGAAGGTATCAGAAGACTGTAGGATATGATAATTCAACAAACTTAAAAATATGAAACTCGAAGTACTACCACTATGGACATGCCCTTCTGTATGAACTAGTAAGAAGTTGACCTTGACGTCTCAGGCATATTTCAAAGCCTGAATGATTTGCTAATGAAGAGAGCCCAGGAACTCTAAAAAGTGCTGGAACAAGAGAGATTAGAGCACAGTTACTGCTTGAGACTTATGAATTATATTAAAAGCGAAATTCTCAGCAGGAACTAGAAATCCATTCAGCAAGACTAAGTTCAATGCCAACTCTTTGAATATGAAAATGATCAAAATATCAGTAACTATCACACATTGAAAGTTAATGAGTAAATTTTAAGTAAAAGATCAAAACATGACTATGAATCAGAGTCAATAAGTGAACTTCAAAATGAAAACTCTTGTAGAAAGGGTGCAAGTAACAAAAGAACAATAAAAGCTCAAGATAAATAAGACAAAAAGCTAATGAAAACTGAGAATATTTAAACAGTAACCACAGGCACTAACTTAATTAAGAAAAAGATCGATCTTTGGAAATATCAATAAGATGATACTATCTATGAATTTGAAGACCAAAATACTTCCTCAAACAACAAAATTATTTAGTAAAATATCTCTAAATACCAAACTGATTAGCTTTTGCGTGATAAATACCTTAACTCTAACTTAAACTAAGGTAGAGTAGGTTACCAAATGAATATAAATACTTTTAGTAATAATCACTCCACATTTCTAAGTAAAAACGATACAGTTAGTCAAGTACTCAATAGATATGAAAACATCACTTAAAACAATCAAGGCTACCTTAATAACATCAATCAATTCATGTAAGATGCTATAAATTCCAATGACTACGACTTTATCTAATAAAGAGATTCAATTTGATAAGAAAAATTAATGATATATATATTCTTAATATTTTACTTATAATACTTACTTATCTAGCATGTGTGTGTTTTATATATCTTATTCTTTATAGAATTTGATAGAATTGAAGGTTGAGGTCAATAAATATATATTATATTTAATTAATATCTTTAATAATTTTATTTTTTGACAATATCTTAACAATAATTATGGATCCTCAACTTAAAGGTGCACTCATCGGAGGTGTTACTACTGCTTCCGCTCTCGCACTCAGCTATTTTATAGCAAAATCTGTTCATTCTGGTATTGTTAACAACATAAATTCTTATAAAAATATATGGTTTTAAGTAAATTATACTTTTATTTTTTTAATTTAATTAAAGAATAAATTTTAGTAATAACTAAAGCTAAGATCAAGCAGATAAAAACCCAGTGTAAACAACTTAGTCATCGCATTCATTTAAGCAAGAACATTATATTATTAAATGAGAAAATACTAAATAAAGTAAATCATTATTATACTCTTAAATATTTTAATAAAATAAGCAAGAAGAATCAATCAAAGCACATAACCTTCTCAACAGTGAGTTATTCAATTTATCTAATTTAATTTAGGTTGAAGTGATTATAAATAGAATTTTTATAGAAAATTATAAAATTTTATTCATATAACCTAAATACTTCTAAAGCTATTTTAGATTTATACTAAGAATTTATTATAGCATTTACTTACAAATAAAATATTTCCAACAAATAAAAACCAGGTTTTAAGACCTAAACCGCAAATCGTAAACTTTTATTTATATAGTTTTGAATCACTCATCAACCCTCATGCAAAGAATTGCAAGTGGAGAAAGACGATTTCATTGCCTTGCTTGGTGATGTCGGTGGCACTAACGTGAGATTGGTCCTTAACCACATTCGCCTCAGTGACAGAGACCACAAGACAGTAATCAAGGAGCAGACCATCGATTCAAGAACTGTAGAGAGTTTCGAAGAAGCAGTCAGAAACTTCTTAAAGGTAAGTCATTGCACTATTTTAAGATTTTAAGTTGCTGGGGAAATTAGAGACAATAAAATAATCAATTTGGGATAAAACATGAGATATAACTAAACTTATAGGAATATGAGAACACAACTTAATGGCCTCAAGTTGGAGTAGTTGGTATTGCTGGACCAGTTGATAACAACACTTGTGAAGTTACTAATTGCACTCATTACAAATCTCAAAAAACATTTATAAATTTTATTGATTTAAATTCATATTAGAATGGTGCAATTTTTACTACCATTAAGCTTTCAATTAAAAAATATGATAAGCTAAACAATATTTTAAATAATTCTCTATAACTAAATTGAAAATTTCTTTCAAATTTTGGTCTTTTGATTGGCCACCAGTAGATGGAGTAGCGATTGAATAATCCCTAAACATCCCTAAATTTATCCTCTTAAATGATTTCGCAGTAGCTGGATTGTAAGTTACATACTTTAAATATCTAATCCCTTTTTCTATAGAGGTATCTTGAACTTGAAAGAGATGGATTACATCAGATTGACAGATCAAATTCCTTAATAAGACGCAGTTAAATAAGTAATTGGACCAGGAACTGGTTTAGGACAGGGATTCCTGTGCAAAAGTGAATATGCCCCACATTATGAGGTATTCCCAAGTGAGGGTGGCCACTCAGAGTACTCAGTCAGATCTAAAGAAGACTTTGAACTCCTTGAATTCGCTCACAATTTCTTAGAAACATCAGAGAATATTGAAAACTTGAGAGCAAAGGGAAAAGTTAACAGATGCTCCATCGAGAGGCTTTGCGCTGGCCCAGCTGTTCCATTAATTTACGATTTTATGAGAACAAAATAAACTGAACTAGAGAGAATCCTTGAAAAAGAAGGAATTAACTTCAATTATAGTTTAAAACCTATTTAATCACTGTATTAATTATTTCTGTTTGCCATAACTCACATCTCATAACATCATTGAAGCTGGTATCAAGAGAAAAGATCCCCTATGTTTAAGAGTTGTAGAAAAATTCGCAGAGATTTTCGGGTGTGAAGTCGGTAACTCAGCTTTGAAATTCTTACCTTATGGTGGAATTTACCTAATTGGTGGAGTAACATCAGGTATCCAGGAGAACTTGCTACATTCTGACTCATTCTTGAATTCATTCTATCAAAAGGGGAGACAAGAGAAGAAGTTAAGAAAGATGCCAATTTTCATTGTTAAGCCAGATATTCAAGTTGGACTTCTTGGTGCTGATGAGCAAGCCAGAAGAGTTTTATTCAAGTTACGCCAGGAACAAGCTTAATAATGAAAATTAGAAGCATGTTATATTTAAGGATTTATTTGGAGGTACAACTTTATGTATAAAAATAGATGATATTTTTTATTACAAACTTTTTATCTAATTTTTGGAAATAAAAAGCTTTTGACATATAAACTTTAGAAAATCAAGTTAAATTCCCATAAAAATTGCATTATAATTTTTTGAATTAATTTGTTTTCAGAATGATTAAGAAATAAAAAGATTTTTAATTATTTCTTATTTCTTATTTTTCGTTACAAACGTTACCCACCTCTATTTATTTGTTTTTTCATTTTATTTTACTATTTTTAGATTCTTAAATGAATCTAGCGTTCTAATTAATTTAATTTTTCTATTGAAAAAGTGAATCAAAAGTAACAATATTTATAAATAGTCATATTTATTCTAGTATATTTAGTAAGAATTACTTTTTGCAATATATCTTTTGATATTTACTCACTAATATTATATATATTCAATTCTTTAACATCATAACTTACCATGAATTTATATATAAAATCAAAACAAGAATAATCATATTTTTAACTATTAACAATCTATTTTTAATGTTCAGACACGATATTAATATCAAATCATTTATCTAAACGGTTAGCCAATCAATTAAAAGTTTTTTTTAGAAATTGTTTCAAATTTTATTCTTATTTTTAGTATAAATTTTAAACATTTGATCACAATAAATTCTAGATTTTGATTTGGAATATAAATTGGCAGACTATATTCATAATATATGGGGAGGGAGAATATTATTATAGTTATTTCTTAATAATTATAGTCATAATGTAAAAATTATAAAGTAATAATCTTAATAATTTATTCTGCAAAAGTTATTTTAAACATTTAACCTTATACTAAGATATTTAGGTATATTAACCTGAAAACATTATACAGCAATTTTATATATAGATAAGAAAAAATATACTTAATTTATTTTTGGTTTTATATTTAAATACAAATCTCATTTGATGATAATATATTTTCACTAGTTTTTATTTTCAAAACAAACTAATTATTTCTACTTTTAATTTGTATTTTATTCCAAACATAATGAACCCCAATAATATTTAATTTATAAATTATGCAACATTAAAAACATTAAATGGTCGTCATTTAGACCGACTTAAAAGAAGAAAAGAAATAGACTAATAAAAAAGCAAAGAAAAATAAAGGAAGGAACAAGAATTCAATTCGTGAGCCTGGAGAAATTCCAAGCGATTCTTCTTAAGGTTATATATATCCAAGTGGAAAACCATAAATTCAGAGCAGTATAAAAAGAATGGATGTAAACAATGAAATAAAAGTGGACAATTAATTCTCAGAGAAAGATCAACCCATGAAAGAAAAAATAGGCCTTGATTTGCAGCTGCAAGAGTTGAGAAATAATTTTATTAATGATTCATTTTTTAAGATACTAGAACATTCTGATAGAGAAGAGAATTAATTATAACTTTTATTATTTTAATGAAATTAAGAGATACAGATTCATTAAATTAATAGCAATCAAGCTCACCTATAGAAAAACTAGGTTGATGAACAGTTGCAAAAGTTTGAAAAGATTGATCAAAAAAACTAAGATATTTTATATAATTTTGCATCTCTAAGCATTGTGCCATCAATCAAAACCCCAAAAGCTTTTAATTAAGTCAATATTTGCTTTAAATTATAGAATATAATTGGGGTCTTATTGTAGTTAGTAGAGAAAATTAGGTAAAATTAAAAAATTAGAAATAGATATTTGAATTTATAGAGTGTTTTTAAGATGAGGAATTTATAGATTTACTGCTTTAGCTTAAGATATGGTGCAAGTTATAAAAGAGAATAAGTCAAACAGTTATAATAGAAAATAAGTCAAACCAGTAATAAATTGTGCAGCTTTAGCAAGCTTTTACAAAAATATTTGTAAACTTTCTAATGTTAGTTATCATTGCCTGTTAGCTGTTTAGCATTATAACTCAGGCTCTTGAAAATATCCTGCAAGAAAATAAAAGTTCTCTCAGGCTCATATTGACTACCTCTGCGACTCTAAGACTTTAAAGTATTGGGCAAACTTTCCACTCGACTAGAGAGAAAATTTTCACTCATAAAATTTTCGCTTGATAAGTGAAGATCCAACTTTGAAAATAAGTCATTCACCCTCGCTTTATTAGGTAAGAGTAGAATATAGAGTTCTTACATAAACTTAAATAGAAATATAGCAACCAAGAGTTCATCCTGATTGTTAATAACCCTTCACTTCATAAGACTAAGGATTCTTAGAAAGTATATGAATACCTAAGCATACCTCCTTTTATAAGTTCCTTATAGCCCTTAATTTAATTGAGCAGAATAATACTGAAGTTAAATCAAGACTCACAACAAGAATTGACGCTGTATCATCTTATGTATGACTTGCTCATCTATAAAGTAGAATTGATTCAAAACAGCAGCTGTAAGAGAGTGAGCGTAGATAAGACAACAATTTGTGCGAGAGAGGGAAGAATGAATGTTTATAAATAAGTTATAGATTTAAACGAATGAATATATTCACATATTAAATTGGCCCATAAAGGGGTTTGCCTTCTCTTTCTTCTCCTCTTCTTATGGCTTGCTTGGGCCTATATTTTCTTTTCTCTTAGTGCCAGCTCCTGCATCTATGTTCATTTCATCTGGCTTTTAAACATCTTTATAAAATCTCTTGATAACTTCATAAATAGTCTATGACTTTCTCTCTCTCTCAATCTTCGCTTGCTCTTTTATAAGGAATATACAAGTGCCAGATTTTCCTAAAATGTTATGAATCAAAGCTTACTAGAGAGGTATAGATGCTTCTTAAGCTCAGTGAGCAAGGTCTTACTTATAAGTTTCTTTTAAACTTCTGGAGAAATAGAGCACCGTTTCTTATGAGCTTCTTCAATGATCTCTCTGAGATAACTATCTCTTAAAGGGCAAAAAACACCAAAGAAGATACTTCTTTTCTGGAAGTATGTAAAAGAATTGTTTCTTGGTAGGAAAGTTGACCACTAAATCTCCATCTTTTATTGCATCCTGTTGATATTGGTGACAGAAATCCGTAGGTAGTTTGGTATCTCTATCAACTTAATCTAATTGTATTTAAAGATATTCTTCTCATCACAGAGTATAGTTTTTAAGAATGAAATTTTGGTACCTTTAATAGTTGGAAGGAGTAAACCAACTAGAGTGTTTGTTTAAATATACATTTTATTATTGCCATGCTGAATTAGGTATCAGTAAAGATATACTTTGCTTCTAAATCTTAATATCTATTTTTAGCCTCAACCATTTTCATTACAGTATTTATAGATTCCATCTTTGTCCTTTCTTCTATTAACGATTTCTAATTTTAACTTATAGACTTCCAGATCCTACTGTTTAAAAATCTTAGTATTAAAAATGCACATCTTATAGAAGGTCAATCTGGTGAAGATACGTGAAGAAAGCTGGCAGAACCTATAACAAACTTCAGAGATTGAGCTCCATTTTATCAATTTAGTCTCATTAAAATAGTACTAAATTTGTTTAAATTTAATAAGTACTGGTACTAAATCCGTTTAAATTTAATTGGTACCAATTTAATAGTACCAAAACTTAATTAGTACCTAGTTTTAAACTAATGAGGTTTTAATGGAAAAGTTCCAAAATGATTCAAAACCTAATTGGTACCAGTACTAACCTGAATTTTTCGAAATTGGTACCAACATTAAAAATATTAATCATGAAATTAGAAAATTTATAGTTATAAACTTAGTATAAATATGATGTCTAGCACTTCAAAATCAACCATTATTACTGCAGTGCAACTCCAATAAAGAGTTACTATAACTAGAGTGGTTTTAGAGCTTAATAATAGAAATTTAAATTTTAATTTAAAATGGCGGCTAACTTGAATCGTAAGCTGTTTCTCTTGGAACAAGTTAATCATTGCTAAAATTTGGCTCCTCCAAGAAACCAGAAGTAATTTATATTGAAAAGGAGGTTGAGCTAAGAGCTCTAGAGTTTGAAGCTGAGGTCTTTATACTATAAGTTTTAAACAAGAAGGAGCTTGCAGAGATGGGAGTTTAAACATAAGTTGAATTGGTTGTGGAAGATAAGGAACAGCAACCAATAGAAATAATAAAAACATTTTAATGTGAAGACTGTTTAAAGTCCTTCTCAGTTAAGTCTAGCTTAAAGATGCATATCAAAGAGATACACTCTGGAAGAGCTAAGATCTACTTTAAGCATGATAAAGTAGATGGTAGGTATTTGTTCACAACATGCATGAAGTCTTATACTCACTCAACAAAAGTAAAGAGACATATGCAAAAGCACCACTTAAGTGAATTCCTAAGTAAAGATAAAGAAACTTTAAAGTTTATACCTGCTAAAAATAAAATAATTCTCTTGAGTCATAAAGAGAACTGGAGGAAAAGTTCAAGAGGCAGAAACGTTTTGAATCAATGATCCAGCCAGCAAATGGTCCTATTATAGCATGTCTTTAAGAGAGAGATATGTATATACCTGCATTGAATGCAATTGATATTGAAAGCTTTATTGAAAATTACTTGCATTTTGACCTGCCAAACAAGGCTAAGATTATTGGGTTGATGAGTCTGCTTACAAAGTATATCCTTTTAAGTATCTCATTAAAAACGAGCAGTATAAAATGAAATTGCAAATGAATACATAATACTGAGGGAGGCTTAGAAAAAATAGTTTAAGAACTTTTTTAGACTCAATAAAGTTATTCTTGGGCATGGACTTTTTGCTGTTAAACTTAAGATATTTGATATGATTTGAAGAGAGTATCAATCGCACAATTAATATTCAGATTTGAATGACTATAAGATATGATACAGGGAATGAAGGAGCTATATAAACTTTGATTTGTTCATAGAGATTTGAAAATAAAAATGTTAGAATAAACCACTCCCCATTGAAATTAGTTGTTATAGATTTCAACAGAGCATTAAGATAAGAGGTGGTGACTACAGAAAATGTTGTAAGCATACCAGTATTCTTCTCCCCATTGGAGAGAAGTGGACTAATACCTTTGTTTAAGGGGATATTTGAGCATAATAGCTCGAACTTACCAAAGATAAATATTAGATTACATACTAGAACCACCAGACATAGCCAGATTAAAGAGTTATCCCTTAGACAAGCAGACTAAATCTGTTAAAATTATAGTCACTAATAATCATTAGATATTCATTAAATCCATATAAATCATGCATTTTTTTTCTAGACAAAAAAGACCCCCAATTACACCCTAAAAATTAAAGCATTTATAAACCTCAAAATGTGGTTTTGGGGTTTTGAATCGATTTCGCTCGAAATCCAATTATCAGCAACATTGATATAAATTAAGATAAATCTTAAGAAAATGTAAAAGAAGCTTTGGTGGAATATGATTTAGCCGACCTTTTATAACTTGAATAGAATTTATATCAAAAGCCTTAAGATGAAAGTAAGTCAAAAGTTCGAGCAAGTGAAGGATCTAATTAAGATGTAATTGGTATTAACCAAATTCAATCTAATAACTCCCTAAAAGATAAGAGACAGAGCAAGAATTACACAAACTGCAATTTGATATTCAAAAAGTTTTAGATTATGCGAATAAGGAAGAACCAGAGAGAGTTATTTCTAAACAGTAGATGACATACATTAAGGTCGTTTTGAACTCTATTCTGAAAATAATTAAGGATTTTATGGGTCATTCATCAGTTGAAAATGTTGTCTTGGATGTTTCAAGATAAAAAATTCATAAATTTAAATATGAATACAGAGAAGAGGAATAAATTGAAAATAAAGAAAAATTTTCGAAAAAAATCAAGATAAATCTCAGTATATGTTTTAAGGGGATGCAAGTTCCCTGAAAAAATAGAAATATTGTGGCAAGCAATTTTTTCATGAATTCGATTAAAAATTATATCTAAATCAATTTTTTTACTCAATAATTGTTTAGGGATACATTAAATACAACATCCTCAAAAATGAAGGGAGAGTGGTCTCTTAAATAATAATTATATAAAATTTTTAATTTTAATATATTAAAGAAGTCTTATTATTTACAAAAAATCCAAATGTATTTAAAGGTGAAATATTATGTTTAAAGAGGTATAAATTGAAATTTGATCAAATATAAGTTAATATATTTTAAAGATATTTAAGTAAAATAAATAAGTAGTTACTTGGTGTTTTAATGGTAACTAATGAAAAATAAAAAATTCACTTGCCAGGAAAATTTCCTAATATTTTTATTTTATCATAAGACTGAGCAGTAACCCCCCGTTTTTTGTTTTCAATTTTTTACTATGATCAATAAAATGATTATTTAAAAACTATAGAAAGATAACATAAGTGCCTTTCGCAGCTATAAGAACTTGCATTCTTTAAACCTAGCTTATAAGATAAAGAATCGTAAGAATAATTACCATTAACATTAAATTTTTAGAGTTGATTTGATTAGAGAATTCATCATTTTGCTGATTAGATAACTTTACACTGAAAATCTAAGCTCTGTTTCAGTTAAGAATTGTAAAGTGTATTGTGCTGAAGTTTTTGGTTATCATCACTTAAAAGATGATATCATAAAACAATTGAGAAAAAATGTCTAGACATTTATGGCAGGCTTTACCTACTCTCCTCAAAACCAACTTTCCTCATCAAAGAGAGATGAGAAGAAACTTATAAAAGATGAAAATGAAAAGTTTATTAGAGGAATGAAAAATCCAGGCCCTAAAAATGGTATTGCTTAAACGAGTTTGCTTTGTCTTTTTTTAAATAAAACTTTATAGATTTTTAAAATTACCTTGATAGGCAATTTTATAGAAGTTAAATATTCCAATCAATTTTTAATACGTAAAATAAAAAATCAAAACTTACTCAAGAGCCAAAGTTATTATTCACAAATATTCAGATTTATTTTTTCTTAACTTAAATAATTTTATATAAAATATATAATAGTAACATTAATTATCTTTGCTTTAACTGAAATGAAAATTGATCAGGTAATTTTTATCTTATATTTTTCAATTTATTTATATATTATATTTCTAATCGTTTTATTTCAAGTAATACTTTTTAGAACAATGAGAGAGACAACTAAGATCGTCAGAAATCTAGATCGCAGAGACGAGTCCAAAATCAATCAAGACCAGATAATCATAAAAAGAACAGAGATTTTTTAGAAGATGATCAAAAATCAGAAAAAGGTCTTGATGAGCACTCTAAGAGAAAAATGCAGAAGATGGCAAAGAGGTATGAGACATAGATTCAAGAGATGAAAGAATAACATAGTAGGGAGGCAAGAGAGAAGACTTTTATTGAAGAAATGCAAAAATAATAAAAGCAGATGGTGGAGGAGATGATGAAAGAAAAGCAAAATCAGATGGAGGAGATGATGAAAGAAAAACAAAATCAGATGGAGGAGATGATGAGGGAAAAACAAAATCAGACGGAGGAGAAGATGAAGGAAAAACAAACTCAGATGGAGGAGATGATGAAGGAAAAACAAAATCAGATGGAGGAGAAGATGAAGGAATTTAAATAAGAATTTTCGAGTCTTAAACAAGAAAATTAAGAATATCGGGATTAAAAAAAGCAGGATGATGAAGAACTAACAGTCATAATTGAGAATCTCATTGAGATGAAAAAGAGAAATCAAAGTATATTCTCCAAATAGCCATAATAGCTAAACTAAAATAACAACGCAGGGAATGGAAATGGGTGAGAGCAATTGAGTGTCAGTTGTCAGTTCTCAGTAGTGAACAGCAGATAATATATGTCCTGAATGAAGTATTTCAATATAAATTGATTTTACAATAGTGATAGTTATTAGTATTTTGTATTCAGGCTATTTGTTTTAAACATTTAAATTTGTTTTCAGGCTTAATTATTTATATTTGCTTTTATCTTATCTTATAAAAATTAATTTAAATTACAATAATTATAAATTGGGGTTTAAAAATGTATTCAATATCCAAAACTTCCTTAGATATTGTTTTATTTAGTCTTTTTAACAATATTTTGAAAAATTGGTATTATATGTTGTCAATCAAGAAATTAGCAAATCTTTAATAGAAAAATATTCACAAAATTAGATATATTTAGCTTTATTTAAATTAAGATAACTTTTTTTAATTTAATGGTTAGAAATATTTTTTAATCTAAGGCTCCTATATTTTTTATTTATAACAAGAGTGTGATTAAGAGAGGAAAAAATTAATTAGTGATTGTATGAGAAACAATTAATAGTAAAAAAAAATAATTAATATAAGATAAAAAAGGATAATCAAAGATATAAATACTCATAATTATATAAATACTTTCACTATTGTATATGAATTTTATGAAAATCAAAAATTATCATAATCATAAATTAAAACAGACATTAATTACATTATTAGAAATAAAAATGGATCTAGTCCATCTAAAGAAACTATAGCATGTTAAAGCAAAGTAAGGTTTTATAATCGATTTTCATACTCTATTTCCATTAAATTTACTTACTTTATTGTTTTTAGATACAAATTAAACCTAATCTTTGAAAAATAAAGATAAAATAACTACTGAATTTAAGTACTAAAGGGAATATATTAAAATTAAAGGGATTTATACGAAGAAGAACATTTAATGCATACAACGCGCTGGTAAATAATACATCACATAATACATTAAAAATTTTTTTTAAATAATAGCTCCGCTCAAATAGAAAGATTTGAGAAAAACTATATAAATAAAAATGCACATAAAAATAAATAGGGAACAGTTAGTGAATTATAAATAATATTCATACAAATGCTCTCGTTTTTTAGACATTTGAAGCAATTAATTGTAAAAGTATATTAAAACTTTAAAGTTTTCAGCAGTTTTTTGTATTTTTGATTTGTATAATTTCCTTTTCTTTTGTATTTTAGAAATCAAAACCCCAAAACCCCTTAATGAGGTTTATAAGTGCTTTGATTAGTAGGGTATAGTTGGGGTCTTATTAGGGTTAGTAGACAAAATGCAGGTTTTATCTTAATTTAATGAATATTTAATGAATTTTAGTTTACTTAAATCACACAAATTTTATCTGCTTGTCTTTATTATATCTTTTGAACCTTTCTCTCTCAAGTGGGTCAAGTATGTCATCTAATGTTTACCGAGGATAGTTAGGAGCTCTCACGATTATCATCTCTACTATGCTTTTAATTTCTTAGCAGACA
>ARYC01020315.1:0-12841 GCA_000711775.1 Oxytricha trifallax
TACGAGAGAGGAATGGATGCTTCTTAAGCTCAGCGAGCCAGGTCTCGCTTATTAGTATGCCTTGCTTCTTTTAATCTTCAGGAGAAATAGAGTAGCGTTTTTTGTGAGCTTCTTCAATGATCTCTATGAGATAACTCTCTCTTAAAGGGCCAAGAACTCCAAAGAAGAAGCTCCTTTCTGGAAGCTTGTTAGAGAGTTGTTTCTTGGTATGATGATAAACTACCAACTCTTCATCATTCATCGCATCCTCGTAGAGATTAGTGACTGAAATCTCTGGGTAGTTTGGTATATCTATCAACTTTATTTCACTGTTTTTAAAGGCTTTCTTCTCATCGCAGAGTATAGCTTTTAAGAATGAAATTTTGGTGCCTTCCATCGTTGGAAGGAATAAAACCACTATAGTATATGATTAAGATTATGTCAAATGCTTACCATGCTAAGTGAGGTATCGATAGAGATCTTCCTTGCTTCTAAATCTTGAGATCATTTCTTAAGCTTCAACCCTCTTCATTGCAGTACTTATAGATTCCATACTTGTTCCTTCTCTTATTATTGAATTTCAAATTTTAATATATAGAGTTCTGGATCCTACTGTAAAAATCTTAGTATTAAATATGGGCATCTTATAGGAGGTCAACCTGGTAAGGATACGCGTGGAGAAAGCTGGCAGAAGCTGTAACAAACTTCAGAGATGGAGCTCCATTTTTATCAATTTAGTTCCATTAAATTAGTACTAAATTTGTTTAATTTGATTAGTACCGGTACTAAATTCGTTTAAATTTAAATGGTACCAATTTAATAGTACCAATACTTAATGAGTACCTAGTTTTAAACTAATGAGGTTTTAATGGAAGAGTTCCAAAATGGTTCAAAACCTAATTGGTACCAGTACCAACCCGTTTTTATACTTGTTGGTACCAAAATCGAAATTATTAAAGTATGAAATTAGAAAAATTATATTTATAAACAAAGCATAAATATGATCTTTAACACCTTAAATTCAACTATAATTGTTGTCGCATCAACTCCTATACAGAGTGACTATAACCAGAAAGGTTATTAGAGCTTAATAATAGAAATTTAAATTTGAATTTAAACATGGCGGCTAACTTAAATCGAAAAGCAGTTTCTCTTAGCAGTGGATAATCATAGCTAAACTTGGTTCCTCCAAGAAACCAGAAGTAATTTATATTGAGAAGGAGGTTGACCTAAGAGTTCTAGAGTTTGAAGCTGAGGTCTTTAAAATTTAAGCTTAAAACAAGAAGTAGAGTGCAGAGATAGGAGTATAAACATAAGGTGAATTAGTTGAGGAAGATAAAGAACAGCAACGAATAGAAAAAATTAAAACATTTTAATGTGAAGACTGCCAAAATTTTTTCTCAACTGAGTCTAGCTTGAAGAGGCACATCAAAGAGGTACACTCTGGTAGAGCTAAGATCTACTTTAAGCATGATAAAATAGATGGTAGATATTAGTGCACAACATGCATGAAGTCTTAAACTCACTCAGCCAAAGTAAAGAGGCATATGCAGAAGCATCATTTAAGCGAATTACTGATTAAAGATGAGGAAACTTAAAAGCTTGTAAAGCTAAATATTATATTTGAATAGAGAATTAATTATCTTAATTTAAATATTTGAATATAAAGAAAGAAAAAGAATGTTAACTAAGGGTCTTTCATCCCATGTTTATTGATAATTGATTGTAAAATAAAATCCTCTCATTTTCTCTAATAACCCCTACTCCATAATTACCTTTTTTTTCATCGCTTATGAATTGTTTTTTAAGTTATTTGTTATATAATGCAATAAAGTCCTAAGTTTATGAATATATACGAGTTTTATGGCTTAATTAAGTATTAACTTGTCTTAATTACAATTAATGGCGCTTAATACCTCCAACTTGCAATCTAGTCCCGAATGAGTAATAACTTAATCGACAATTATCAGAATTTCTATTGAAAAATGAGTCTAAACATAGTGACAACAACGAGTTGAGGTGATTTGCCAGAGTTGGCCATTGCATCTTGTTGATCAGAATTTAGAGTGGTTACTCAAATGCAAGAAATATTGATTATTGCTTCTCTCAGCAAGAAATTGAGTAGATTTCGTTGAATAATCAAATAAATTCTTTTCAATTGATCTTAATGATATCTTCAATGAGTCGCTAGCCTCTCATTACAGTTTGATAAATTATGAGGTAGAAAGAGACCAAATACACCTAATTTGAGGTCCTTTTAGGTATTTAAGACAATTAAGATAGCGCTCTTTCTTAATTAAGACAGCAGATTAATAGTATATAATCTTAATTTTTAAATTTAAATTTCTCAATAAAGCGGTAAAAGTATGTTAAACCCTAAAAATTTGGAAATTCTTGAGGCCTCAATGAATTTTAAAAGCCTTAAAAGAGATTTAGCTTCAGAAAACATCAATTCTATTAAATCTCTTGAATTCTAGAAAAGACCACCTCAATCTGTCATTTAATAGAGAGTTTAGAAAGGAGATTAATAGACTGAAGAGAACCTATCACAACCAGAGAGAAAAAGAGGAAGAAAGCCATAATATTTAAACGCAAAATTTCCAGAATTGATTGAAAAAGCAAAACTAATTCTACCTCATCACAGCTATGATATAAGCAAGATACTCGAAATGGAGGAATTCAAGCCTTTGATTGGATCACAGGACTTGTCCAGGTATTTAAGCAAGTTTATCCTCAATAAAACTTCCAAGAATTAAACGAAATCGGTCAAAGACAAGAGCATTGGGAAAATTTCATTAACGAAACATTTGATTAATAATCAAACTGACTTCATTGAAGTCGGTATGCCGCACTTTCCTGGAGAAGACCTGAAGCCAGTCCAAATTGATAATCTCAATTCTCAAGTAAATTATGGCGCCAAGATAAAATCTGAAATAACCTCTATTTATATTAGAGAATATATGATACTTAAGCCTTAGGGTAGACAAGACTTTTAACATAAAATATTCAATAGGAACAGCTAAAGTTTAATGGAATTTCTATAAAATTTAAAAACTGCTTGTTCAGAAAACTTATATGAGAACATGTTCAGACTGATTTATGAGTTGAACATGAGCTCAAGCGTAAACCTATCAATAAAGACAAGGCTCTTTGTTTCCTCATTGCTCTATTACAACCACGAGATTATAGAAATCGATTAGGACCTCTTAAAGAGTTCTATGCTGTTGCTTGCTCAAAGACCTAATACTGAGCAAGCTCTCGGGCTATCAAACTATATTTTCATTAATGAGCCATAATGTCTGGAAAAGCTATAAGAAGAAGTATTTAATTTGGATAAAAGCAACATCGGAATTATTCCTCTTATGATTGGAACATTTTAGCTATTCAAAATAGATTCGCAAGCTGTAAGATTGCTGCCTAATACTCTACTGTGCTTGAATAAAGCTTTTATCTAAATACTAAAGGAGGATCAAGGCCTAAGACTAATTCGTCATGTGCCAATCAACGTTGTTGGGGACTTTATTTAGATATGCGCTCTTTCAAGTTCCCCTTCTTTCTAAAAACTTGAACAAATTCATAAACACAATGAGCGAGATCTTTATACAAAAATGGGATTACATTAATTAAGAGGACTTTACTTTTTTTCTTGCAATCAGTGTCTCTTGAGCTAAAGTAGCGTAATCCGCTCTGGGTAAACAAGATCGATGAGCTCTCTGAGCTTAGTAACAACTTGGCATTTATCCAACAAGAAAAAGGAATTAGATGCAGGAGAGATATCATTATTGATTGCCTTAAAGCAGATTTTACAAAGCTAAACTTGCTTATGCATACACCAAACAAAGCAAATGACTTTAATGAGTAGGAGCTCAAGTAGATAATAAGTAAGTTTAAGAAACTGAACTCAGATTCTATATAAGTTTAAGACTTTTGTTTAAAAATGCAATTGCAAGCTTTCAACGAATCAAAATAGCTGAAATTATTCTAGTAGTTAATGGGATTTTCTTTCCTGTCACTTTAAAAACTTTGCTTGAATTTCCTAATGTGGCAAAACTAAAAGTTTACTTTCATCAATTTTGGGGTGGGAAACGGAAAGACTCTTTTATGTTCTACCAACGCAATTTTACTAGCTTAGCAGCACAGAGAACCTGTTTTCGTGATTGGAAAGAATGAGCATCTTGTTTTGAGGGATGAGAAAAACTTCGAAAAACTGATCATAGGCTTATCTCTAAATGTTAACGTCAATTAATACAGCTCTTTACCTGGTGTCTATTACCTGACTTAAAAGGTGCTTGAAAATGTGTCCGCAAATTAAGACTTCAAGGATATTTGGAAGAATTCGTTTGTGATTATAGATGAGTATGATTGGATCTTGTTAGAAGGGTGTGTTAAATAAATTTGAGATCTGTTTGATTTAATTTCTACTGCGAAGGGGATCGTTGGTTTCACTGGCTCCGTTATTTCACAAAAAGAACTGAGCTGCCTAAAGGTTGCATTTGATACGGAGGAAACTGTGTTTCCAAAACTAAGCTGTCTGATGGGGGATAAGAGAGTTAAATTACAATAGGAACTGGTTTCATCAAATTAAGTGGATTATTGCAAGAGAATTTACGAGATTTGTCTCAAATATTGCAAGCTGACTCCTGTTTTGATAGTCGCTCATAGTCTTAAACAATAATAGAGAATTACTTTAAAAAGTTTGCATACATTCCTTTCCATTCTATGAAAAATGTTTAAGGTCCTAAGCTTGAGGTCTAGTTTGAATAATAATTTTCTTAAAAGAACATTGATGGGCAATTCGGAGTGTTCCTCATGAACGAGCAAATAAGGAAGAGGAACTGATTTCAAAACTTCTCATGAAATCGAGTTTAATTGAGGATTATTCTTGATCGTTGGTGATGTGTTTTCTACTAGGTCACTTGATTAAATTATTGGGAGGGTCGGAAGACTTAACAAGAAAGGCACTTATTAACAAATAATATACAAGCAAGGTTGCAAAGAAACAGTTCAATAGGTCATCTAATTTCAATAGCAAGTCATGGAAAATTAAGCACATTTAAAACTGGGAGCGCTTTAAACATACCTTGGGATTTTGAAGGGAAGCTAATCAAAATCGATGCAAGATATTAAGGTCAAGAATGGAGTGTAAAGCAGCGATTGATGTGTCCATAAATGCTAATGAAGTCAGTGTTCATTCATTTTAAAATCATGATAGCTCCATTCAAAATATAATGAATTCAAGTAGCAGCTAAAGTGAAAATGCCTACTTAAATGATTAAAGCGGCTTGTAGTTATCTCAAAGTAATCTAGCCCCTTCATAAGAATAACCTAAGATCTTGAAAGATGCTAGCGAAGCTTCAATTTCAGAACAATCTCTCCCTCTTACTGAAAATGAAGTTAACAAGTCAGCTGATTTCATGGAGGAAGTATAGGACAAGATTGAGAAAGAACTACCAGGGAAGAAAAACAAGAGATAGATAAAGCAAGATTCAAAGGCCAGAGTAAAAACAGAGAAAATAGATCCAGAAGCTCATTAAGTTGTAGAAAATTCTTTTGACCTCAGTGGGAGAAACCTCGCTAAAAAGTCACTTAACAAAAACAAACTTGCTGAATAAAATTCTTCCTAGAAAATTGACTCTATTGTAGGGTTGAACAGATATGGTCGCAACATTATGAGAAGAGCCGTGACCTCCGATAATTAGGCAATTACAACAAAAAAGAGATAGAAATAATCTGTCATACAATCATTGTGATTAAAAATGATCATGGGAGACAGAGGAAATTTGACAACAAATAATTTCAATCTTAATGATGTTAAATTAAATTTAAGAGTTTGAATGATAAAAAATCATTTTGCACATTCCCCATCAATTCATATTTTAATTTTGGTGCTCGTTTAGTAGCCTTCCTCCATCATCAATCACTCCGCTCTCGTGCAATGAATGAACTAATTCTTTGTAATTTAGGAGTTCATCAATTTGCCCTCTCATGCCATTGAACTCATCTCTCATTCTTTTGTTCTCCTATAAATATTTCTATTTGCTTCCCTTTAGTGCGAATTCTTCTCCTTTAACTTCCTCTACTTCGTTCATTCTACGTTTTTTTTGGGAACTTTGCTTTATCAAATGAGCAGATCGGCCTTTTTGTACTAAAAAATCATTATATTTTATTGCTCTTACCGCTGTAGGATAGGGAACTTTGCAGAGCTTGAGCAAACTCTGGCTTCATGTGCACAATAAGGTTTTATGTTTAATCAAGTCTTTCTCTTCTTTTCAATTTAGCCTCGTAAATCATTTAGTTTGCCCCGTCTTTGTCTAATGAGAGCAACACGTCGCATATCCATTTTTTGTCTAAATGGAGCCAATCACTCTGATCGGGGAGATAGATTAGTAAAGAGGACTTCTTCCTCGCATAATCTAAGAAGTCTTCAGCAGTGAGCCCTCAATTTAGGGCACATCAGCAACAACCACATCTGATCTCTTGAGATACTAAATTCTAAGAATCTACCTAATCTTACCTCTTTTTCTCCGTTTAAAATGGCTTTGAAAAAGTAAACATTTGACCATGTTAACCTTGGTAGATAGGCTCCACACTCTTGTGTCAAGAAGTCGTATAACTCCTTTTTGTTTCCAATCTTCTCTCTTACTTGGTGCACGTTGACTTCTTATAATCTTTGTTGCATTTTTTAGTTATTACTACAACTTTAAATAATAATTCACTGATTCCTCTAGTTATTAATCTCTGAAATTTTTGTTGTCTAATTACAGCTATTTATTAATCACTAAAAATAAATTATTATATTTAATAGAATAATTATTCTCTTTAGAGAAAAGTTATTAGTTCATTGTTTTTCCTTGTTAGTGCTAAAATAATTCTTATCAAATATGGAGCGTTTAAAGCAAAGTGATATCAGGAATTTTTACAAACATAATACTGATAATTCAAGTTAAGACTCCTTTGAGTCCGATGCTTCATCTGAGATGAAGGATTTGAATTAATCAAGTTTAGTCATAAAACTTAATTACATTTCAACGCAACTTATAAAAGCTTAAATATCACAGGAAGGGCCAATATAGATAGTGGAACTTGACCTAAATGAAAATAATAGAATAGAAAGTTAGCTATTAGAGTAATCTCGCCAAAAAAATTATCCAAGCTAGATTATTGATCCCTTTGCACAACTTGAATAAATAAAATAGAACACAACGATTGAGTAGTATTTTTCCCGAGAATTAATTACCGACTACCTTGAGAAAGCTTGTATTCTACATTTCAGACTATAATTGGGTTAAAATATGGACAATGAATCTAAATTCTATAATGAAACCCATTCAAAATAAGTTTTCCAATAATTCAAAAAGTAATGTGAGACTGCTGCCTTGATAGATGATAAAGAAGAATTGCATCTCTAGGCCTCTTAAATTCAAAACATAAAAGCTGAGCAGAACGTTTGGAAGAAAAAATAAAAACCAATAAGCACTTAAGGGATGGAAAGTAGACTTTATAGCTTGTATGAAAACTTTAAGGTTAGCAAGCAAGCCTTAACGAGGAGATTTAAAGTATCTTACTACAGAGTTAATTAGATAATTCAAAAATTCGAAAAATCAAGGTCTACACAAAATTATGAGAATTAATAGATAAAAGCTTATAAACTTAGTGGAGTTGCTTTACTTATTTCCAAAATCGTTTAACAGCATCAAGGGCTTGTATCTCTTCAATAAATTAGTAGCCTGTTGAAAACATCGTTTGATGTAAATCAGAGCATATCATAAAACGTATAATCATGAGGAAACACCTTCATTATAGTTTTAAAAAGATCTACTATTTAGACAAGCGTTCTTCTAATTACAGATCAAAAAGCCTAAGACGACTAGCTGCTGCTAATTACATTTAGTTACTGTTCGATCAAAAGATTATAATAAATGTAGATGAAAGCAGTATCTAAGACAACAATCCCTCTCACAAAGGTTGGGGGCCTGTTGGTCAATAGAGTTTCTCAACTTTAAAGCGACGTGTAAGCAAGCTCAATATAATTGCTGCGGCATTTAGCGATGGTCAGATTCATTTCACAGTAAACTCAGGAAGAGACAATAGTTTGAGCTTTTATAACTTCATTCTCAAACTTTGCTGCCTGCTTGAAAAATAAGATCAAACTTGGCGAGAGAAGTTTATTGTGCAGATTGACAATGCTACATATCATAAAAGTTCGTTTGTCAGAGAAAAGTTCAAACTACTAAAGATTCCCATAGTTTTCTTAGGCCCTTACTAGTTTAATCTGGCTCCAGTAGAGAAGATTTTTGCGCATATTAAAAGCTTCTACTTTGATTCGAAATTCTTCAATACTGGAAATAAGTAAGTAAATTCGTAATTCTTGTTCTTAACAAACTTATTTAGAAAACAAATGATTTTAAACTATGCCAATCATATAAGGAGTCTCAATTTTAATTGGTTGCCAAAAGCTTACTAAAAAGCCTAAATTTCGCTATGCTTTATCTTACTGAAGCAGATTCTTTTTGATTTTGTTGTCTAAAGACATTTACTTTAAGAACCAGCTAATGTTAAGTTAAATTTTCTGCCTTATATATTTTATTTAAAAAATTATTCCATAAGAGTTTTTGCTGAAATATTCTTATATTTGCTAAAGATTTTTATTAGAAATTTGTAATCTCCCTGGATCTTTACTTCATTTTTTTTAATGGTGAACTGAATAATTAATGATAAATTCGTGTAGGTACGCCAATTTTTTCTTAGCTTGGACTCAAATAATATACCTATTTTGTATTATTCTAAGATTTGTTTAGTCTTTAATGATGCTGGAGATAATTGATTATTTTAATTTCATTAATTAAATTGAGGACTGAAAGGGGTTTTTAATTTTTCAAATTCTCAATATATCCTAATTCAATTTATTTATTTTTTTAAGTTGAAATGAATTGACATTAGTATTATCAAAGTTGGTTATATCAAGTCTTTGAAAATTTTAGATTTGAAAAGCGCATAAGATGTTTGCTAGATATTCAGAAAAATTTCAGATTCTTTAACCATTAGTATTAGGACTCATTATGAATTTGGAATTTCTGAGAATTTTAATTAGAGTCGTGCTAAGTTATCTCACTAGTATTCACTTATTACAAATATCTCCAATTCCTCGAACTTCTATAAACCCACATAGATGACTTATTTTACATGTTAACAAATTATTAATTACTTTATCCCCTGGACTCATTCTATAGTGATTCATCTATTTTTTGTAACTATAATATAAATTTGTAGTTTATTAACATAAATTGATTTGAAGTTCTTTTTCTAATTCAAGTTGATTGATTGGGAATGATTCGACCAAGAGGAAAAATTACGAATGTAGTTTGCTTAGACTTTCATTTTTTTTTCAAGGTAATTTTGATATTTTTAAATAAGAGCTTGTTTCATTAAAAATTGATTTTTTGCTTCTTTTTGCTTGGATAATTTTGAACAATTTGATCTTTTTAATTCTTCACTTGCCAATTATAACTCTTTGAGAGTTAAAAAGTCTTTCTTATCTTATACTATATACCAAGTAATTATAATAAATTTTGTTTTTTTTTAGTTTCTTTTTATATATTGAAAAAGAGACATCTTAATTACACTAACGTGTAACACACTAACATGTGGATGCTCTTGTTTATCTTAACTTTATATAATTATTTAAATTTAATTTTCTTTAATTAGACTTACTTTTTATAATAATTTTGGTAATTAAAATCTTCGCTTCAAATATTTTTGATTCTTGAGCATTTTTATAATTATTTCCTCAGTTTTAAGTAAAACTAACTCTATCTTAATTGAATTGGTTTTTTTACTTTGATAACTCATAATTTGAAATTAAATTTTGTAGATATTTGATAGTAAATTAATCTTGTTTTTTTGATTTTTAATAAAACACTTGTTCATTGCAATTATAAAACAATATAAAAATAAATAAAATTATAAAAAACTATAGCTGTCTGTTCTTTATATATTACGTACAATTTTCTAAATATTCAAACAATCGGGGTCAGTTTTTAATTAAATGTATAAGTTTGATAACTATTAAAATATTAAAATATTTATATTTTTATTCTATAACTCTTTACTCTTAAATATTTTTGATGAACCCAACCTACAACATCTACAATTATTACTATCAGCTTCCTGTGTAAAACGTTTAGCCATAACCCTAAAATTAAATGGCTATAAATTATTAATTCGCTCAATAAAGCAGTTTAATGCAAAGCCCTTCATAATTTACTCAATAAATTCCATACTAATAGTATAATTAGCATTAAATCAACTATTAAAATTAAATGGATTGATAGTTTTAAGATCATTAGAATTATAGACTTGACGCTTTAGAAAATATTTAAAATCAAGAGGGACAAAATATTCATCATGAAAATTATCAAAATAATTAAAGCTTAAATTCTTTAAATTAACTTCCCAATTATCTTTGTTCCAACTATGACAAAATATTAAACTACTAAGTAATGATAAGCACATCCGAAACTTATAAGCAGGAAAAACCCTAAATCTTAGCAATTATTATAATAGGTTAAGAAAACACTTAAAATTGAACTAAGATTAAATTTACAAGTTAGAAACTTAATTTAAATAATTTAGTGAGTTTAGGAACTGGTTTAAATAACAAATGATTTTAAAAGATTCAATCAATTCAAATTAAGAATTACATGATCAGTTATATAAATTAGCAAATGGTCAATGCAAAAGTGAATAAAATGAACCCTTTAATGAATCAATTAATATATAACAACAAGAATCAAATTCCTAGAATTAAAAGTCAGAGAAAAATAAAAATTCTTAAAAAATTTGCTAAAATGAAAAATCCTGCAAAAATAGAATGTGCATGAATGAGAAAAAACAAATGAAATAAAAGTATTTAGAGCAGTGTCACTACTATGAATTGAAAATTGCAACTTTAATTGATTAAATTAGAAGCTATGAAGATCTAATTACAATTTTTAAATGATTAATTTGGAGAAAGATTCAGAAAAATTGTCGAATAAGTTATAAATGAATTTTCAGAAGATGAAATCAAGAAAATCTAAAATTAAGATTAAGAACTTGATTAAGAAGAAGATTTAGACCTAACTGACTCTCAGTAATCTCAAAATTAAAATAAACGTGCACTAATTAAAACAGAGGATATTGTTGAGAACCTTGTGTTAAAAGAGAAAGAATATTAACTAAAATTTTTCAAATGGGGTATGAGGCAGATAAAGAATAGTTCTGTATAATATTAAGGCTCAATATAAAATCCAGAGGTTTGGAATTAAATCAAAAAAGACTATAAAGTTGACAAGTGTGGTAACAGGTTTGATGTTTTGCTCAGTGATGGACCCTGGGATTAGACTGCCTGTAATTTGAACTACCCTACCTTAAAAGACAGAGAATTTCTTGACAAATTTCCACTTGAAGATCTTCAAAAAGACGGCTATTATTTTATGTGGATTACTAATAAAAAGTTGGAGGTTGCCTTAAAGCATTTAGATGATCACAACTATGAACGTGTAGAAATAATAACCTGGATAAAAATAGACAAAAAAAAATAATCAGAGAAGGTATAGGCTATTTCTTAAGACACTGCTATGAGTTCTGTATAATGGCAAGGAACAAAGGGCCATTTAGCTGCTTAAGGTAAAAGTCTAAAACTCATTCAGCCCCTAATGTTATTTTTGCAGAGCTAAGGGAGTAATCAAGAAAGCCAGATTAAATTTATGAGATAATTGAATAGCTTATTCCTGGTGGTCCGTATTTAGAGCTATTCCCAAGACCACACAATCAAAGAGTAAAACGGACAGGTTAGGTAGTGAAAGCATTTAGAAAAAAGAAGGTGAGATCTTAATTAAGAAGGTAATAAAGAGATAAAATATTCAATTAACAATTATAAAATGCCTAGGTAATCACAATTAGCTGAAGTAATTTTCTATAATAATAATTTTTTGGATTAATTTTTCATTAGTTTAAATATTCTCTTGAATTAAGATAAGGGGTTACCTGCTAAAAGAAAAAATAACTCTCTTGAGTCTTAAAGACAACAAGAGGAAAGGCTCAAGAGGCAGAAGCGTTTTGAATTAATGAATCATCCAGCAAATGGTACTCTTATAGCATGTCTTTAAGAGGGAGCTATGTATATACCTGCATTGAATGCAATTGATATTGAAAGCTGTATTGAAAATTACTTGCATTTTGACCTGCCAAACAAGGCTAAGCTTATAGTGGTTGATGAGTATGCTTACAAAGTTTATCCTTTCAAGTATCTCATTAAAAACGAGCAGTATCAAAATGAATTTGCAAACGAATACATAATACTGAGGGAGGCTTAGAAAAAATAGTTTAAGAACGTACTTAGACTTGATGGAGTTATTCTTGGGCATGGCTTTGTTGCATTAAGACTGAAAAAGTCTGAAATGACTTTGAGAGAGTATCTCTATCATAATAGATACCCAGATGATTTAAATGAGATACTGTCAGAAATGATTAAGGGTGTTTAAGAGCTTCATGAACTTGGGTATGTACAGAGAGATTTGAAGCCTGAAAATGTTATGTTAAATCTCTCTCCATTAGAAATTGTAGTCATTGATTTCAATAGAGCAATAAGATAAGAAATATTAACTTTGGCTAAGGTGCTTGGCACATCAGGATACTTTCCAATCAGGGAGAAGTGGGCTAATGGCTCTGTTTAATGGGATGTTTGGGCAGTTGCTGCCATAATCTTAGAGTGCAATATGGAAAGTATGTCTTACTTTGGAACAAAGCACGAAAAATAATCAATAAGTTTGGCTTCTAAACATATATAACAGGAAGATGTTTGCAATGAAATTAAAAGGCT
>ARYC01020316.1:0-13689 GCA_000711775.1 Oxytricha trifallax
ATTGGGACATTTTAGCTATTCAAAATAGATTCGCAAGCTGTAAGATTGCTGCCTAATACTCTACTGTGCTTGAATAAAGCTTTTATCTAAATACTAAAGGAGGATCAAGGCCTAAGACTAATTCGTCATGTGTAAATCAACGTTGTTGGGGACTTTATTTAGATATGCGCTCTTTCAAGTTCCCCTTCTTTCTAAAAACTTGACAAATTCATAAACACAATGAGCGAGATCTTTATACAAAAATGGGATTACATTGATTAAGAGGACTTTACTTTTTTCTTGCAATCAGTGTCTCTTGAGCTAAAGTAGCGTAATCCGCTCTGGGTAAACAAGATCGATGAGCTCTCTGAGCTTAGTAACAACTTGGCATTTATCCAACAAGAAAAAGGAATTAGATGCAGGAGAGATATCATTATTGATTGCCTTAAAGCAGATTTTACAAAGCTAAACTAGCTTATGCATACACCAAACAAAGCAAATGACTTTAATGAGTAGGAGCTCAAGTAGATAATAAGTAAGTTTAAGAAACTGAACTCAGATTCTATATAAGTTTAAGACTTTTGTTTAAAAATGCAATTGCAAGCTTTTAACGAATCAAAATAGCTGAAATTATTCTAGTAGTTAATGGGATTTTCTTTCTTGTCACTTTAAAAACTTTGCTTGAATTTCCTAATGTGGTAAAACTAAAAGTTTGCTTTCATTAATTTTGGGGTGGAAACGGAAAGACTCTTTTATGTTCTACCTACGCAATTTTACTAGCTTAGCAGCACAGAGAACCTATTTTTGTGATTGGAAAGAATGAGCATCTTGTTTTGAGGGAATGAGAAAAACTTCGAAAAACTGATCATAGGCTTATCTCTAAATGTTAACGTCAATTAATACAGCTCTTTACCTGGAGTCTATTACCTGACTTAAAAGGTGCTTGAAAATGTGTCCGCAAATTAAGACTTCAAGGATATTTGGAAGAATTCGTTTGTGATTATAGATGAGTATGATTGGATCTTGTTAGAAGGGTGTGTTAAATAAATTTGAGATCTGTTTGATTTAATTTCTACTGCGAAGGGGATCGTTGGTTTCACTGGCTCCGTTATTTCACAAAAAGAACTGAGCTGCCTAAAGGTTGCATTTGATACGGAGGAAACTGTGTTTCCAAAACTAAGCTGTCTGATGGGGGATAAGAGAGTTAAATTACAATAGGAACTGGTTTCATCAAATTAAGTGGATTATTGCAAGAGAATTTACGAGATTTGTCTCAAATATTGCAAGCTGACTCCTGTTTTGATAGTCGCTCAATAGTCTTACACAATAATAGAGAATTACTTTAATAAGTTTGCATACATTCCTTTCCATTCTATGAAAAATGTTAAAGGTCCTAAGCTTGAGGTCTAGTTTGAATAATAATTTTCTTAAAAGAACATTGATGGGCAATTCGGAGTGTTCCTCATGAACGAGCAATAAGGAAGAGGAACTGATTTCAAAACTTCTCATGAAATCGAGTTTAATTGAGGATTATTCTTGATCGTTGGTGATGTGTTTTCTACTAGGTCACTTGATTAAATTGGGAGGGTCGGAAGACTTAACAAGAAAGGCACTTATTAACAAATAATATACAAGCAAGGTTGCAAAGAAACAGTTCAATAGGTCATCTAATTTCAATAGCAAGTCATGGAAAATTAAGCACATTTAAAACTGGGAGCGCTTTAAACATACCTTGGGATTTTGAAGGGAAGCTAATCAAAATCGATGCAAGATATTAAACGCTCAAGAATGGAGTGTAAAGCAGCGATTGATGTGTCCATAAATGCTAATGAAGTCAGTGTTCATTCATTTTAAAATCATGATAGCTCCATTCAAAATATAATGAATTCAAGTAGCAGCTAAAGTGAAAATGCCTACTTAAATGATTAAAGCGGCTTGTAGTTATCTCAAAGTAATCTAGCCCCTTCATAAGAATAACCTAAGATCTTGAAAGATGCTAGCGAAGCTTCAATTTCAGAACAATCTCTCCCTCTTACTGAAAATGAAGTTAACAAGTCAGCTGATTTCATGGAGGAAGTATAGGACAAGATTGAGAAAGAACTACCAGGGAAGAAAAACAAGAGATAGATAAAGCAAGATTCAAAGGCCAGAGTAAAAACAGAGAAAATAGATCCAGAAGCTCATTAAGTTGTAGAAAATTCTTTTGACCTCAGTGGGAGAAACCTCGCTAAAAAGTCACTTAACAAAAACAAACTTGCTGAATAAAATTCTTCCTAGAAAATTGACTCTATTGTAGGGTTGAACAGATATGGTCGCAACATTATGAGAAGAGCCGTGACCTCCGATAATTAGGCAATTACAACAAAAAAGAGATAGAAATAATCTGTCATACAATCATTGTGATTAAAAATGATCATGGGAGACAGAGGAAATTTGACAACAAATAATTTCAATCTTAATGATGTTAAATTAAATTTAAGAGTTTGAATGATAAAAAATCATTTTGCACATTCCCCATCAATTCATATTTTAATTTTGGTGCTCGTTTAGTAGCCTTCCTCCATCATCAATCACTCCGCTCTCGTGCAATGAATGAACTAATTCTTTGTAATTTAGGAGTTCATCAATTTGCCCTCTCATGCCATTGAACTCATCTCTCATTCTTTTGTTCTCCTATAAATATTTCTATTTGCTTCCCTTTAGAGCGAATTCTTCTCCTTTAACTTCCTCTACTTCGTTCATTCTACGTTTTCTTTAGGAACTTTGCTTTATCAAATGAGCAGATCGGCCTTTTTGTACTAAAAAATCATTATATTTAATTGCTCTTACCGCTGTAGGATAGGGAACTTTGCAGAGCTTGAGCAAACTCTGGCTTCATGTGCACAATAAGGTTTTATGTTTAATCAAGTCTTTCTCTTCTTTTCAATTTAGCCTCATAAATCATTTAGTTTACCCCGTCTTTGTCTAATGAGAGCAACACGTCGCATAATCATTTTTTGTCTAAATGGAGCCAATAACTCTAATCGAGGAGATAGATTAGTAAAGAGGACTTCTTCCTCGCATAATCTAAGAAGTCTTCAGCAGTGAGCCCTCAATTTAGGGCACATCAGCAACAACCACATCTGATCTCTTGAGATACTAAATTCTAAGAATCTACCTAATCTTACCTCTTTTTCTCCGTTTAAAATGGCTTTGAAAAAGTAAACATTTGACATGTTAACCTTGGTAGATAGGCTCCACACTCTTGTGTCAAGAAGTCGTATAACTCCTTTTTGTTTCCAATCTTCTCTCTTACTTGGTGCACGTTGACTTCTTATAATCTTTGTTGCATTTTATAGTTATTACTACAACTTTAAATAATAATTCACTGATTCCTCTAGTTATTAATCTCTGAAATTTTTGTTGTCTAATTACAGCTATTTATTAATCACTAAAAATGAATTATTATATTTAATAGAATAATTATTCTCTTTAGAGAAAAGTTATTAGTTCATAGTTTTTCCTTGTTAGTGCTAAAATAATTCTTATCAAATATGGAGCGTTTAAAGCAAAGTGATATCAGGAATTTTTACAAACAATACTGATAATTCAAGTTAAGACTCCTTTGAGTCCGATGCTTCATCTGAGATGAAGGATTTGAATTAATCAAGTTTAGTCATAAAACTTAATTACATTTCAACGCAACTTATAAAAGCTTAAATATCACAGGAAGGGCCAATATAGATAGTGGAACTTGACCTAAATGAAAATAATAGAATAGAAAGTTAGCTATTAGAGTAAACTCGCCAAAAAAATTATCCAAGCTAGATTATTGATCCCTTTGCACAACTTGAATAAATAAAATAGAACACAACGATTGAGTAGTATTTTTCCCGAGAATTAATTACCGACTACCTTGAGAAAGCTTGTATTCTACATTTCAGACTATAATTGAGTTAAAATATGGACAATGAATCTAAAGTCTATAATGAAACCCATTCAAAATAAGTTTTCCAATAATTCAAAAAGTAATGTGAGACTGCTGCCTTGATAGATGATAAAGAAGAATTGCATCTCTAGCCCTCTTAAATTCAAAACATAAAAGCTGAGCAGAACGTTTGGAAGAAAAAATAAAAACCAATAAGCACTTAAGGGATGGAAAGTAGACTTTATAGCTTGTATGAAAACTTTAAGGTTAGCAAGCAAGCCTTAACGAGGAGATTTAAAGTATCTTACTACAGAGTTAATTAGATAATTCAAAAATTCGAAAAATCAAGGTCTACACAAAATTATGAGAATTAATAGATAAAAGCTTATAAACTTAGTGGAGTTGCTTTACTTATTTCCAAAATCGTTTAACAGCATCAAGGGCTTGTATCTCTTCAATAAATTAGTAGCCTGTTGAAAACATCGTTTGATGTAAATCAGAGCATATCATAAATACGTATAATCATGAGGAAACACCTTCATTATAGTTTTAAAAAGATCTACTATTTAGACAAGCGTTCTTCTAATTACAGATCAAAAAGCCTAAGACGACTAGCTGCTGCTAATTACATTTAGTTACTGTTCGATAATAAGATTATTATAAATGTGGATGAGAGCAGTATTTAGCACAACAATCCCTCTCAGAAAGGTTGGGGACCAATTGGTGTGTAAAGTTTCTCAACTTTAAAGCGACGAGTAAGCAAACTCAATATAATTGCTGCCGCATTTAGCGATGGCCAAATGCATTTCACAGTCAACTCAGGAGAAATAATAGCTTAAGCTTTTATAACTTCATCTTAAAACTTTGCTGTCTACTTGAAAAATAAGATCAAACTTGGCGAGAGAAGTTTATTGTGCAGAATGACAATGCTACATATCATAAAAGTTCGTTTGTCAGAGAAAAGTTCAAACTACTTAAGATTCCCATAGTTTTCTTAGGCCCCTACTAGTTTAATCTGGCTCCAGTAGAGAAGATTTTTGCGCATATTAAAAGCTTCTACTTTGATTCGTAATTCTTCAATACTGGAAATAAGTAAGTAAATTCGTAATTCTTGTTCTTAACAAACTTATTTAGAAAACAAATGATTTTAAACTATGCCAATCATATAAGGAGTCTCAATTTTAATTGGTTGCCAAAAGCTTACCTAAAAAGCCTAAATTTCGCTATGCTTTATCTTACTGAAGCAGATTCTTGTTGATTTTGTTGTCTAAAGACATTTACTATAAGAACCAGCTAATGTTAAGTTAAATTTTCTGCCTTATATATTTTATTTAAAAAATTATTCCATAAGAGTTTTTGCTAAAATATTCTTATATTTGCTAAAGATTTTTATTAGAAATTTGAAATCTCCTGGATCTTTACTTCATTTTTTTTAATGGTGAACTGAATAATTAATGATAAATTCGTGTAGGTACGCCAATTTTTTCTTAGCTTGGACTCAAATAATATACCTATTTTGTATTATTCTAAGATTTGTTTAGTCTTTAATAATGCTGGAGATAATTGATTATTTTAATTTCATTAATTAAATTGAGGACTGAAAGGGGTTTTTACTTTTTCAAATTCTCAATATATCCTAATTCAATTTATTTATTTTTTTAAGTTGAAATGAATTGACATTAGTATTACTCAAAGTTGGTTATATCAAGTCTTTGAAAATTTTAGATTTGAAAAGCGCATATGATGTTTGCTAGATATTCAGAAAAATTTCAGATTCTTTAACCATTAGTATTAGGACTCATTATGAATTTAGAATTTCTGAGAATTTTAATGAGTCGTGCTAAGTTATCTCAATAGTATTCACTTATTACAAATATCTCAAATTCCTCGAACTTCTATAAACCCACATAGATGACTTATTTTACATGTTAACAAATTATTAATTACTTTATCCCCTGGACTCATTCTATAGTGATTCATCTATTTTTTGTAACTATAATATAAATTTGTAGTTTATTAACATAAATTGATTTGAAGTTCTTTTTCTAATTCAAGTTGATTGATTGGGAATGATTCGACCAAGAGGAAAAATTACGAATGTAGTTTGCTTAGACTTTCATTTTTTTTTTCAAGATAATTTTGATATTTTTAAATAAGAGCTTGTTTCATAAAAAATTGATTTTTTGCTTCTTTTTGCTTGGATAATTTTGAAAAATTTGATCTTTTTAATTCTTCACTTGCCAATTATAACTCTTTGAGAATTAAAAAGTCTTTCTTATCTTATACTATATACCAAGTAATTATAATAAATTTTGTTTTTTTTTAGTTTCTTTTTATATATTGAAAAAGAGACATCTTAATTACACTAACGTGTAACACACTAACATGTGGATGCTCTTGTTTATCTTAACTTTAAATAATTATTTAAATTTAATTTTCTTTAATTAGACTTAATTTTTATAATAATTTTGGTAATTAAAATCTTCGCTTCAAATATTTTTGATTCTTGAGCATTTTTATAATTATTTCTTAGTTTTAAGTAAAACTAACTCTATCTTAATTGAATTGGTTTTTTTACTTTGATAACTCATAATTTGAAATTAAATTTTGTAGATATTTGATAATAAATTAATCTTGTTTTTTTGATTTTTAATAAAACACTTGTTCATTGCAATTATAAAACAATATAAAAATAAATAAAATTATAAAAAACTATAGCTGTATGTTCTTTATATATTACGTACAATTTTCTAAATATTCAAACTATCGGGGTCAGTTTTTAATTAAATGTATAAGTTGATAACTATTAAAATATTAAAATATTTATATTTTTATTCTATAACTCTTTACTCTTAAATTATTTTGATGAACCCAACCTACAACATCTACAATTATTACTATCAGCTTCCTGTGTAAAACGTTTAGCCATAACCTAAAATTAAACGGCTATAAATTATTAATTCGCTCAATAAAGCAGTTTAATGCAAAGCCCTTCATAATTTACTCAACAAATTCCATACTAATAGTATAATTAGCATTAAATCAACTATTAAAATTAAATGGATTGATAGTTTTAAGATCATTAGAATTATAGACTTGACGCTTTAGAAAATATTTAAAATCAAGAGGGACAAAATATTCATCATGAAAATTATCAAAATAATTAAAGCTTAAATTCTTTAAATTAACTTCCCAATTATCTTTGTTCCAACTATGACAAAAATATTAAACTACTAAGTAATGATAAGCACATCCGAAACTTATAAGCAGGAAAAACCCTAAATCTTAGCAATTATTATAATAGGTTAAGAAAACACTTAAAATTGAACTAAGATTAAATTTACAAGTTAGAAACTTAATTTAAATAATTTAGTGAGTTTAGGAACTGGTTTAAATAACAAATGATTTTAAAAGATTCAATCAATTCAAATTAAGAATTACATGATCAGTTATATAAATTAGCAAATGGTCAATGCAAAAGTGAATAAAATGAACCCTTTAATGAATCAATTAATATATAACAACAAGAATCAAATTCCTAGAATTAAAAGTCAGAGAAAAATAAAAATTCTTAAAAAATTTGCTAAAATGAAAAATCCTGCAAAAATAGAATGTGCATGAATGAGAAAAAACAAATGAAATAAAAGTATTTAGAGCAATGTCACTACTATGAATTGAAAATTGCAACTTTAATTGATTAAATTAGAAGCTATGAAGATCTAATTACAATTTTAAATGATTAATTTGGAGAAAGATTCAGAAAAATTGTCGATAAGTTATAAATGAATTTTCAGAAGATGAAATCAAGAAAATCTAAAATTAAGATTAAGAACTTGATTAAGAAGAAGATTTAGACCTAAGTGACTCTCAGTAATATCAAAATTAAAATAAACGTGCACTAATTAAAACAGAGGATATTGTTGAGAACCTTGTGTTAAAAGAGAAAGAATATTAACTAAAATTTTTCAAATGGGGTATGAGGCAGATAAAGAATGGTTCTGTATAATATTAAGGCTCAATATAAAATCCAGAGGTTTGGAATTAAATCAAAAAAGACTATAAAGTTGACAAGTGTGGTAACAGGTTTGATGTTTTGCTCAGTAATGGACCCTGGGATTAGACTGCCTGTAATTTGAACTACCCTACCTTAAAAGACAGAGAATTTCTTGACAAAATTCCACTTGAAGATCTTCAAAAAGACGGCTATTATTTTATGTGGATTACTAATAAAAAGTTGGAGGCTGCCTTAAAGCATTTAGATGATTACAACTATGAACGTGTAGAAATAATAACCTGGATAAAAATAGACAAAAAAAAATAATCAGAGAAGGTATAGGCTATTTCTTAAGACACTGCTATGAGTTCTGTATAATGGCAAGGAACAAAGGGCCATTTAGCTGCTTAAGGTAAAAGTCTAAAACTCATTCAGCCCCTAATGTTATTTTTGCAGAGCTAAGGGAGTAATCAAGAAAGCCAGATTAAATTTATGAGATAATTGAATAGCTTATTCCTGGTGGTCCGTATTTAGAGCTATTCCCAAGACCACACAATCAAAGAGTAAAACGGACAGGTTAGGTAGTGAAAGCATTTAGAAAAAAGAAGGTGAGATCTTAATTAAGAAGGTAATAAAGAGATAAAATATTCAATTAACAATTATAAAATGCCTAGGTAATCACAATTAGCTGAAGTAATTTTCTATAATAATAATTTTTTGGATTAATTTTTCATTAGTTTAAATATTCTCTTGAATTAAGATAAGGGGTTTACGCTGCTAAAAGAAAAAATAACTCTCTTGAGTCTTAAAGACAACAAGAGGAAAGGCTCAAGAGGCAGAAGCGTTTTGAATTAATGAATCATCCAGCAAATGGTACTCTTATAGCATGTCTTTAAGAGGGAGCTATGTATATACCTGCATTGAATGCAATTGATATTGAAAGCTGTATTGAAAATTACTTGCATTTTGACCTGCCAAACAAGGCTAAGCTTATAGTGGTTGATGAGTATGCTTACAAAGTATATCCTTTTAAATATCTCATTAAAAACGAGCAGTATCAAAATGAATTTGCAAACGAATACATAATACTGAGGGAGGCTTAGAAAAAATAGTTTAAGAACTTACTTAGACTTGATGGAGTTATTCTTGGGCATGGCTTTGTTGCATTAAGACTGAAAAAGTTTGAAATGACTTTGAGAGAGTATCTCTATCATAATAGATACCCAGATGATTTAAATGAGATACTGTCAGAAATGATTAAGGGTGTTTAAGAGCTTCATGAACTTGGGTATGTACATAGAGATTTGAAGCCTGAAAATGTTATGTTAAATCTCTGTCCATTAGAAATTGTAGTCATTGATTTCAATAGAGCAATAAGATAAGAAATATTAACTTTGGCTAAGGTGCTTGGCACATCAGGATACTTTCCAATCAGGGAGAAGTGGGCTAATGGCTCTGTTTAATGGGATGTTTGGGCAGTTGCTGCCATAATCTTAGAGTGCAATATGGAAAGTATGTCTTACTTTGGAACAAAGCACGAAAAATAATCAATAAGTTTGGCTTCTAAACATATATAACAGGAAGATGTCTGCAATGAAATTAAAAGGCTTGTAGAGATGATAATCGTTAGAGCTCCAGCTTATCCAAGATAATCTTTAGAAGACATACTTGAGCCACTCCAGAGAGCTAGATTCAAGAGGTACCACAAAGATAAGCAGATAAAATTTGTTTGAATTAAGTACACTATTAATCATTAAATATTCATTAAATTCACAAAAAACCTGCGTTTTCTCTACTAACCTCAATAAGACCTAACTATACCCTACAAATCAAAGCACTTATAAACCTCACTAAGGGGTTTTGCGGTTTTGATTATCAAAGAATTTGCTTTAAAAAAAACTTGAAAAAACTTTGGCACTAAATAGAAGAATTATTGGAAAAGAAAGGGGATTAAAATCAAGTCAAACAAAACATATAAAAACTAAAAAAAGTCAAAAAAATATTCATCACGAGAAATATCATGGATACAATGATGGCCAGTAGTCAAGGAAGAACTACTTTGAGCTATGGGATGAGTCATTACTGCAACATTCATAAAACATTTGTGGACAAAATCACATGAGAAGCTGTAGTTTAATAAACTAGGCAGGAGATCCCACAAGATTCTCCAGTTTAATTAGAGAAACTAGAATCATTGACATGAATGCCAAGACTCAGATAGAAATAGTAGCTAATATGACCTGGCTCGATGAAAGAAAAAGAAAATTAGAACTTCAAGAATATTAGCAAAGAGTGTGAAAACTCTTTAGGGTGATATATATCAAGAGGTCGAAGATTCAACTCGATGATGAAAAATAAAGGAGGAATGAGACTAGTTAAATGCTCAAATTGAAGGATAATAAGAAAATTGATAAAAAGAAATTAGTGAAATCTAAAATATAATCAAAATAATTAAATTGATTTAGAGAGTATTAACAAAAGGCGGGCATGATTGAAGAGAAGACGCAGACCTGAAGGAAGCTTCCAGTATACACAAATGAGAACAAGGAAGCGACATCAGACAGAGAAAAATCATTAAAAGACTATATTGAATGTTCAAAAAAGAGCTCCTAAAATTAATCTCACACATACCCAATATCCTAAATTAAGCATAGTAATAATATAAAATACTTAGACAAGTTTAGTATTCTACTAGACAATGGCCGACATCTACATTTTTTCTAACCAATAAAAGAGGTGGAAGGCTGGGCGAAAAGAAACTAGAGATTTGAGGAGAACCAGAGAAATAAAATAAGAACACAAATCATTAACAATAAGAGACAAATGACGATGAAGACCTTCGAATTTAGCATCTGCGTGCAAAACGTATAAGGATGGAACTCTAAACTAAAGCTAGACTAAATGATGAGAGAGCTGGGAGGTAAGAAGCCAGACTTCATAGGACTGGTAGAAACAAGACTACAAGGAATAATTGGAATCAACAACAAAAATATCACCTAGACGTAACTTTACTGGAATGGCGGAGTATTAACACTAAATAGCGGAAAATTTGAAACGAAAACCGTAAAAACTTTGAGATAATACCTTACTTAGAACATTTTGAATATAGAGGGCTTCTCCTTACACATTTTCACAGTATACATACCACCCTGCTGGAACGAGGAAGTCAAGGAATTACAGAATAGGCTACTTTACAGGATAAAATCATTAAAATCTAAATGTAAGAATTAGAAAGTCATTGTAAGGGGAGACTTTAACTACCATATCAAAGAACTGAGCAAAAGACTGTATAAAAAAGGCTTGGCTGAATCCATTCCGTAAGGAGTGGAAACTCACACTAAAGGGAATTAGCTGGACCAAATCTTCTCAGCTGGGAGACGGACTAACTAAGACTAGCCGACCACAAACTTATCTTAGCAAAGATGAAAATAAAATACTTGGAGAGAGATCTAAAACTCACTGATAGAGAAAAAAACTACAGAGTATCAGACATTAGAAAACAATGTTGGAAAGCATTTGTTGAAGAAAAGAGAGAGTTATTAGAAGAAGAGTTGGACAAACCAGTAAAACAATGCTCTGAAGAAAAGCTAATTAAACACAGTAAAACAAAGCACTGGTTTAACCAACCTACAGAATGGGAAATTAAAAGTAACACTCACAACCCAAACAATACATATAATGAAACGAAATCCTACTGGAACGAAGCAATTAGAGACATGGAACAATGCGTAGAAAGGAATAAAGTAAAAGGGTTTTTTAACATGGTAAAAAGACTTACCAAAAGTAAAAAGCAATCTCAAGTGATTAAAGAATTGTCATTGAACGAAGAAAGAATAAATCTGGGAGAAGAAACTCAAGAAAAAATCATATTTACTACAACAAACTTTACCAAGACAAGAGAGATACAGACCAAAAGATTAATCGAACAGAAGACCAAATAATGACTAACGAAGAAGAAACAGAGAAGTATTGGAACTAGCAAGATATAGAAAAGAGCATTAGAGAGTGCAACTTCAAAAAAGCCATTGGTCTGTACGGATTTTATAGAAAAATACTATTAAAATCACCGAGGCTTCGAGAGATTCTAAGCTCAAAAATAGTAAAGTGGATTTACTCTTAGGAGAATTTCCTCAATATCTGAGAGAAGGTAGACTAATCCTATTGAGCAAGAACTTTGTAAACTCATTTCCCTAAATTAAAAACACAAGACCTATAGTGGTGAACTCACATATAAGCAAGATCATTGAAAAAGTCATCATAAACAAACTTCAAGAAAATAATAGTGAACTACTTAAGACAGGAAACTACCAAAGCGGATTTAAAGAGAATAAGAGCGCCCACCTTAATCTCATTAGACTATTGGAGCATATAAAAATTTCCAGAAAATAGAGCAACAAGAGAGTATCATATCTATTTGTAGACTTACAGAAAGCATACGATTCAGTCTGGAAAGACAAACTACTATAAATTCTTAAAGATAGAGCTAAGACTGATATCGACAAAAAGACAACAAAACTAATCGAAGACCTATATTCAAACAGTAAAATTAAATACGAAGGAGAGTATATAAAAGCGGAGAATGGAGTAACGTAAGGATGCAGAATCTCCCCCATGCTATTCAACATATACTTACAGGACGCACTTTACTCACAAAATGAACTAAACTCCCTTGTAAAATAAGGCAAACTTATAGCATTCACCAACGACAAACTAGTTAACATCAAAGACTAATAACAATTCAAGAGGGTTATAGAATGGTTTAAATATATAGTGAGAGCTCATAATTTGAAACTAAACAAGAAAAATACCGTTTTCTTAAGTGACTGCAAACAATTCGAAAATCTGGACAAATTAGAGGGAGTTAATAAAGTAAAAGAGGCTAAATACCTAGGGATGACCATAAACCTGGATACTTAGAAACTCCTAAGAGAAACCTGGAACGAGATAAAAAGGCAAACTGAGCTATACTAAACACTAGCTAAATCTAACAACCCAACGATTTGCGACACAATTATGGTAGCATAAATAAGATCTCTAGTCATCTACAAATACACCCCATTGATAGCAGCCAACTATCTGAAGATAGATGATATAGAAAAAATGGAAACTCAGCTAAAGAGATTAGCATTTAAGACACCCAAAGACATCCCCAACAAAATTCTAAGATATGTCATCCAGCTTAAGGATAGCAGCACCACAGACATTATCAAAGAATTTGCTTTAAAAAAAACTTGAAAAAACTTTGGCACTAAATAGAAGAATTATTGGAAAAGAAAGGGGATTAAAATCAAGTCAAACAAAACATATAAAAACTAAAAAAAGTCAAAAAAATATTCATCACGAGAAATATCATGGATACAATGATGGCCAGTAGTCAAGGAAGAACTACTTTGAGCTATGGGATGAGTCATTACTGCAACATTCATAAAACATTTGTGGACAAAATCACATGAGAAGCTGTAGTTTAATAAACTAGGCAGGAGATCCCACAAGATTCTCCAGTTTAATTAGAGAAACTAGAATCATTGACATGAATGCCAAGACTCAGATAGAAATAGTAGCTAATATGACCTGGCTCGATGAAAGAAAAAGAAAATTAGAACTTCAAGAATATTAGCAAAGAGTGTGAAAACTCTTTAGGGTGATATATATCAAGAGGTCGAAGATTCAACTCGATGATGAAAAATAAAGGAGGAATGAGACTAGTTAAATGCTCAAATTGAAGGATAATAAGAAAATTGAGAAATAGAAATTAGAGAAATTTAAAATATAATCAAAATAATTAAATTGATTAGAGAGTATTAACAAA
>ARYC01020317.1:0-43060 GCA_000711775.1 Oxytricha trifallax
AATTTGTATTGGAATATATGCCCCATTCGATAGCTTAGGGTATGGGCTACAACTTCTACCCTACTCATCTTCCATGAATCTCACATTGAAGGAAGTTATTAAGGGAAAAGTAAAATATCGATGCCTTGACTTTTGACTTCAGTAACTTTCTAACATTATGTCTATAAATTTTCATAAAATTATTCTACTTAGATTATAGAATTGTCTATCAAAACATAATTCTAAATTTTTCAATATCTCTTCATCCAAGAGAGAAAACCCCGAAATCCTCTTTTTCGAACCCCCTCATAATCAAAATGTTGTGCTGCGATGGAAAAAGGAGTATATCTTCGTTCAGAGTGATAGATAAGTGATGAGATCTGAATTCTAACTTTGGAATTGTGTCCGGAGTTTGTGTCCATTTTGCAATTTTGGAATTGTGTCCATTTGACCAGAGGTGATGTTTGTTACAATGTAACAAACATCAAAATTTGGTCGAGTACCCGCAAAGAAATGAAATTACCTCAGGCAGCGATTTTTTTCACGACTTGACTCTAGAAGGAATAATGTAGATCAAAACAAAAGCTACATGTTCCATCCTACTCATAATTCATGGAAAAAATCACTCAGAGAGATATTTCGATTTTAGCGAAAGTAAAAAAAAATTCATAAGATTTCGTGTATTTTAACGATAAAATGCGTATGAATTTCCTGATGAAAGACTCAAAGAAGATAAAATGTAAACCTTGATTAAATGCACAAAAACTTATTTAGACCGAGTCCTCAAGTAATTTGGTTGAAGAGATAAGAAAGGAAGAAGTTTGGGGCAGAGAAATATTTAAAATCGATTTATCTCGATGGGGTAAAATTTTTGTGAATACAACAAGAATGAAAGTTAGTCGTTAAATTTTTCTCTACATCTTATACTTATAAAATTTTTTCATAGCTATTTTGTATAGAGAGATATTAATTTATCAGGAGTTAAAAATTTTAAAAGTTAAATTTAAAGGGTCTACAGTTAAGATATGATAAATCTAATTTGATTTATCGATGAGTCAAATTATTGGCTGTTAAAATATATCAAATTCAAATCAATATCAGTTAAAACGATACTATAAAAATCAAAAAATACTAAAATTCCATATTTAATTTAATTATTAATTTTATTTTTGTAATTTCCCATTTTAAATCTATTTTGATAATAATAAAAATAAAATGAAATTTAAAATAAAATATCCATTAACATTTATAATATCTTTCTATTATTTTCAACTAAAAATAATGAAACATAATTTTTATTTAATTTATTTTTGTTAACTATATTTTTTATTAAATGCTTACTATGATTTTGATGATTACCATGCTTCTTTTGGTGGAGGTAATGGATATGATTTTATTCTCTATAGCAATTGTAATCAAATTAAATCGAGTTCTAAACTTAAGTTATTGAAATTTCTAACAATTATTGAATATAAAGCGAATAAGTAATATGATTATTAGTATAATGTAAATATTTCTCAGTTTAGTAAGCTAGGAGTTACTTATTAACCACCAGAAGGGATTTAAAGTGGCACTGAAGAAGCAAATTCATATTTAGCAGGATAATATAACTTTAAAGTTTTGGAAATTGAAGTTTATCAAGCCAAGTTTATTTAGATTAATGAATGAGATAACGTAACAAGTTTATATTCTTTCCCTGATTTATTCAAAATAAAATTAATTTATGGAAAGTTATATAATTAGATAAATTGTCTTATTTTAATTTTTAATAATATTTTTATAATTTAATAAAGAGTGAATAATTTACAAATAATAAATTGAGATCAATAATTAATTATTTTGATAAAGATAATATGATATTCATTAATTAATATATATATAGTATATAATATATATATGTATATAATATATAAATAAGTTAATTTGATATTTTAAATAAAAAAACTTTTATTATAATTGATAAAATAAGTTTTTATTTTTATTTTTTTGGTAATTGTTATATAATATATTAGGGATAGATAGATAATTTAAAATGCAGAATTAATATTAATATAGTATATTCAAAATGGCGAAATTGTAATTTTTAAATATAAATTTAAATTTAATAAATTAAAACAGCCACTAATATGCTTCAGGTTTAAATAGAATTTGATTTAGTAAGTATACAAAAAATTTCTGTAAGAAATGGACGTTACTATGCACCAACTTCAATAAAAAGTTGGAAAGTTCGAATCCTGCTTTGGAATTTCTTTTATTTTTGTTTAAAATAAGTTCAAAATAATATTGGAACTCAAAATAAAAGAAATTCCAAAGCAGGATTCGAACTTTCCAACTTTTTATTGAAGTTGGTGCATAGTAACGGCCATTTCTTACAGACATTTTTGTATACTTACTAAATCAAATTCTATTTAAACCTGAAGCATATTAGTGGCTGTTTTAATTTATTAAATTTAAATTTATATTTAAAAATTACAATTTCGCCATTTTAAATATACTATATTAATAACATTGTTTTATAAAAGCAAAAAGTAATTCTCGGAATTCTGAAATTTATACCTTATTGCTATTTAGATAAAATTCTTGAATTTTATAATCTTTCATTCATGAATTAAATCTCGATTTCTGCTGACCTTGTTCTTTTTCACTAAAATCACCTTTAAAGTTTTTTTTCATCTATTTTTTATTTTTCTAAGTCTCAAGTCCTTGTATTCTCTGTGATGCCATATTTGCAATGATTTCGACTAGCACTTTGAAGTTTAGGTCTATTAGTCTATGGTCCCTGAGTGTTTAATTTAATCTTCTTGTTGTCCTGTGTTTCGTTCATTAAATAAAAACTCTTCTAGTGGATCGAGTTGATAAAGTTTTGTGTATTTCACGGTTATAATTCATCCCATAAATCATGATAGTTCTATTTTACATGATTACCACCATTGTATCAATAATGTTCTTTAGTTCAGAACTTCTTTCTTTTTTAAGTTCTTGCTTCTATTCCTAGATTTAATAACTTTAGGTCATCCCTTCCTTACTACATGCTCTTAAGAAATGATTGTTCAATTATTACTCTTTTTCACTTTCTTTCTGTTATGTGATTTTTCGAAGTATTTTTTTTAGGAATATCTCATGAGGTCTTAAATGGGATTCTCTTAAGTTGTGTTTCTATTTTATTTGATTACTCTTACTTGAAGTTTCCAGTAGCTACTAGAGGTATGTAATTGTATATTAGAAGTGAGCTTATTTGCACAACCATTATTTTGCCACAAATCTTTGCATTGTTGGACTTGGTCAGGTTCTAGTAAAAAATAAGTTTTTTATATCGTCCTATGTATATTAATGTTGTTTTGTCCAAACAAATACTCATGCCCAAGTATTTTATTGAGTCTACTATATTTATACTATTTTTTTCTTTACAATCATTGAAATCTTTTGAGTCACACGAGAATAGGATTTTTTTCCATTTCCGATTGTCTGTTTATTCTATTTCTTTGAAGCACTCTAAATTAGCTTTTAACATTAATTATTAAATCATCAGCAAATGAGTGGAGTTTTCCTTATTATATCGATGATTTAAATTCTTCATAGCATCTTATAAGTAGATATTAAATAAATTCATTGATAGCCTATTTCTCAAAGCTACTCCTTCTAAGATTATATCTCTTCCCCTTCATTTACAATTTTGCTGCCCATGTATAGTTCCCCTATTATATAATATTATTTAACATTATTTTATATAACTAACAAAAATTTAAGCATTAAAATTTGCCTGTAAATTATACTTAATGTTAATTTTAAATATTAATATAAAGATCTAGAAATTCGGTGAATTTATAAATAGTCCACTATAAATTATATAGAAATTTTAAATAAACATAAATATAACATTTTAAATAATTATCCTCAAAAAATGAACTATAAATTAATAAAAACAATATTTATCAAAATATATTACGAAACAAATTATATCATCACTAAAAGGATTAATAAAAATATGATTCATAGTATTTAATGAAAATATTATATTAAAGTCTGAATAATTTTTATACTATATTCATTCGGTTCACAAATAAAATCCTATAGGCAAGGAATCTAAAGTTATAAATGAAAATCAAATTCTTGTTTTATTATATCTTATGTATTTACTTGTGAAGAAAAATCAAATTAATAGTCATGATATTATGAAATATTAGTAATAGTTATATGACAAAATAGTTCAGGTTATTATAAATACAAAAATAATAATTTGGTTCAAAGTTCAACATTTATTTTAATATTAATAAATATATAAATTAAAAATCAAATTTGATATTCTTTCAATTTAATAGTCAGACCTAGATCCCTTAAATTTAATTCAATGAATTATATAAATTATTTGTAAAGTAATTACTGATAATTTCTTTATTCTGTAAATTGTCTATGGAAAAATTTTTATTGCTCTTTACTTCAATGAGAGCAACATCTATTCCTTCAAAGTATCTTTAGAATTCAAATAAGCTAACTATTTATCAGAAATTTATTTAATTTCATTTAATCTTTTTTCTATTTATTTTTCCACCATTTCTTCTTTGTTTTATTGTATATACCTTTTCAGGTAATTTTATAAATGAGGAAATTTATTTTACTGCAGCATAGCTCATTAGTTTTAATGATACAAGTTATCATAAAATATCAATATGCATATTATTTTTTAAAGTTTTCAAGTTATATTTAATTAATATTCATTTCCAATTAATTGAAATTCTTGATTAATTTATTTTAAAAACCTACTTATTTTTGTCCATTTTTAAAAAATTAAAAAAAGAAATGAAATGTATTCATACAAAAATATAGTTCAATTTCTATAAAATATTTTGATTTTATATAGTTCATTTTATTATATCTCATTTTATACTATAAAATAGCCATTTAAACTCTGCTTGCCTTACAATTTAATATTAATTTTATTATTTTTCAATTTATTAAAGCTTCTTAATATTTCTAATTCATTGTTATTAAGTTTATGTTTGAAAATATATAATAATTCATAGGGAAACAATATTTAATTTAGAGTTCTAAGATTTACATAATGTTAAAAATCAAAAGACAGTTTTAAGCTCAGTTTTTATAATATTCAATAGACAATATAATATCTTTAGCATATTTATTATTTATAAAAAAAATTTTTCCTAAAATTTTATATTTTTAAAATGCATTAAGTTTAGCAAGAGATAAGCTTTTATTTATTTTTAAACTTACATAATCTTAACATAAACTCTAAAGTTTGATGAAAAAAAATGATAAATTTATTTTTATTTGATAATAAGCCATTTATGAGAAATTTAAAAAAAAAATTTTACCTACATTATAGTCATATCGAAAAGTTTATCGGTTTCTTATACTAATATTATTCTTATATTTTTTTTTTATTTTCAATGCTAACATAAAGGAAAACTTATAATAATTGGAAATTTAATGAAGTAGTATATTTAAACAGCATTCCCTTATAAGTTATAAAATAAAATTATAAATGGAAAAAAATTCAAAATAATAGGAATTTAAATAATACTTAATTACATTTACTATTGGGAGATTGTTATTATGTACAGAAAGAATTAAGTTTGGTCTAGTGCAGCTGTGAATGGTCGAGGCAAGGGACATGCCCATGACAAAGCCGGGAATTAGAAGCAACTCTACTGCTGAAGGCTCAGAAGATGAAAGTCTTGGTCTTTTCAAGTTCATAGTTTGGTGATGGGAGGAGAGAGGTGGCCAATAAAATAAGTTAAATGTCTGATCTCAATATAACCAACCCAGCAAAAAAACCTAAGACTACTACTGCTGAAGGCACGGGATAAGCCCCCAGGATTAGACTCCGGAGTTGAAGAGGCATCTAAGTAGCTTATCTTCACCAGTGTCAGCGCAGACTACGAAGAAGAACATCAAGAATATGTGATAGACATCTTAAAACTATATTTATATAAGATAGTAAACGTAATTAAATATTATTATTAAATAAGTCTAGGAATTTTGATTTCTAGATTTCTAATTTCTATATATACCTAAGTGATTCACTACTACACTACTATTATTATAATTTATCCTAGAGACTATACATACTAAAAAAAGTTTTCGTACTATTCCAATTTATTAATACTAAAAAGTCTTAAAAATAAATACCAATAATTTCCTAAAATTTAAGTAACCTTTATTTGTTCAGAATTAAATATAGTTATAATAATATTATTATTTAATATTCGCTAACATAGCATAATAATTATTAAAGTATATGATAGTTTATATTTTATCAAAATACTAAATATATTTTTCTAATATTTAATTTAGATATTTATGATTGATTAAAGCATTTAATTGAAAAATTGATCTTGGGAAAAATATAAAATAGTTTAATAGAGAGATATTGATTCACTATTATACTTATTTTTCAATTACTAAAAGATGAATCTTGATATGTTGACTTGCAAAGCATGCAAGAAAATCTAAAAATTATATTTTTTATTTTATATCTATAATACGACGACAAGACAACCTCAATTCATGACATGTGGACACCCAATTTGTTAATAATGCTTCACGTAATATGAACAATAAGCATTAAAAATTTAGATGGAGTTTTCTGAACTATAAACCTATTTTTTTAATAAATTATGATTTTAAAAATCTTTATATTACATCTGGCAAATACTCGTAAATTTTTCTATCTTAAAAAATTATTTTCATTTAATTGCTATTTTTTTCAATGTATTAAGTTATAATTCTAAAATATTCAATTAAATATTAACATAAATAAATTTATTGTATTTATTTATACTTAAAACCCCATTAGTCAATTAAGAATGAAGATTAGGAGATAAGAACAATTAAATTAGAATTAAATTATAATTGGCTGAAATTAAATATAATGAGGCTTAAATCAAATTTACGCACCCTGATTGGTTTATTTTATAGAGACAATTAATAGAGCCAATGGTTTTAATAATTAGCCCAAACATTATTAATTTACGCCAATAATAATTATATTTTAATTTAATTGTTCTTATCTCCTAATCTTCATTCTTAATTGACTAATGGGGTTTTATAATGTTAAACAGCAACGAACACTCATTTCTTTTAGAAACTTTTTAAAATGCATATTCAATAATTATCTTGGAGGGAGATTATTTTATTCTCAATTTTACATTAAAAAAATTGTGAAAATAGACATAAAAAAAATTTAAATTTAAAACAATTAAGCTTCCTGGACGCTATGAATCTTCCCTCTTAATTTAAGATGAAAAATATTAGTGTCCCATTAAAGATTCTTGCCAATAGACTTAGATCTCAAAAAATGTTGCCACCTATATTTTAGATTTACTTGAAGATGCAGAAACTTGGGTTAATAATATTTATTAAATAATTTAAAAGAAGGACTTTATTTGATATATTCTCAATAAGAAATATATGTTGTATATTTATTATAATTTTAATTACAAAAAAAATATATATATATATATATATAAAACACTGTTAATATAATCTATACATTTAATATAACTTCTTAAAAGTTATCTTTAAAATGTAATCATTTCATTTGTATATATGTATCCCTGAAATTTTCAACATTTTCTGTGACAAACATCCTAAGAACACTGCCCAGTACTTTTGCAAGTAAGATAATCTGCTTATTTGTGAAACATGCATGCTCACAGATCACAGCAGTCATCTCAAGCCTCAAGCACATGTCCACTTTAACAGTGAATCAAATTAATTATAGTTTGCAATAGTATTTAAAGATCGGTTTTATTTCAATTTTTTTAACTAAATTTAAGAAACTGGTTTCTAACTATTTTGTTATTATTAAATTAGAAAGTTAATTGCTATGTGAGGTAAAAAAAATCACTTAGGACTTTCTAATAGAGCTTTCTACTACACTAAGGCCTACTGAGGGCAAGTAGGGGGTTGCTGGGCGCAACTCATGAGGGAGCAGTCGGCTGGGTTCAATCTGTCAGCTACTACACTCCTCGAGTGGGCTTGGACATAAGGATTTCCCTACATAGATGAGTTTACCTGGCTTGAGTTCAGCTTCCTAGGTAATAGGGAGCAGGATGAAGGCACGCTCTGCCTTCAAAAGTGAGAAGATGAAAACCAATGAAGCCAACGATAAGGATTTTTCTCCCACACCGGGTTAGGGACTGAAGCTACCACAGCAAAAGGACAAGGATTACGTTTCCCAGTAGCGTTGGGACCGGTAAGAATTTTTCTCCACTACCTGTTATCTAGTTAATTTCTACGAGCTCAGTTGTTCAGATTATGCTGGCAACATCTTGATTTTAGGAAGAAAATAGGTAATAGCGGAAGTGGTTTTTTCGGAGTTTTCTACTTTATGACTGCCACGTCACGGAATTGCCACGTCAACTCACTCAGATACGTCTACGTCACGACTAAGATTGATGGTTTTATTTTAGTATTAAACAGTGATATATTAATTTATTTTATTCATAAATCATTAAACAACAACTATTTTGTTGATTTATGATAATTCTAATAAAAATATTTTATAGCAATATTAAGGAGTCAATGAATTGTCAATACTTTAATATTAATCAGGTCAAGGTAAAAAAAAAAATTCTTATCCAAATCTTATAAGGATAGAAACCTCCAATTAATTTAAACCCAGCTTCTAAAATTAAACTTGGTTCATTATTTTTTATGTTAAAAATAAGAATTGAATATTTTACTTCGTTAAGCTTCATTATTTAAATTAATATATCTAGTTTAAATTATTTAAAAAAAAACAACTTTTTTTTATGATCATTTAAAGACCAAGAGATTTACTATTTTTAATCAATTTAAATCTAATACACAATTGATTATCATATTTTATTTTGAAAAAAATGTAGTATATACTTTAAAACACTTTTTTAATGAGAAATTATATTTTATTTCATTTAAAATCTCAAAAAATTGGAATAATAGAATGAAATATTTTAGCTTATTTTAAATTAATAAATTTTACTATGCTTTAATTTATTTAAAATTGTCATTTAATGTTAAAAATTAAACACTAAATCAAAAGAGATATTTACTAATACAATAATACCTTTCTTGAGAAACAAGAAGTAAAGGTTAGACTTAATATAGCAAGAATATGCATGATTTTGTATATTATATTTTAAAAAAAAATATAATTGCAATTAAATACACATAAAATTAAGAATTTAGTATTATTTAATTAATTAATGTGAACCTTTACTATATTAGCGAGTTTTGGAATCTCTTTTTTTTATGCGAGATTTTTTGATTGTGAGTTAATTTAAAGTTCAGTTTCAAAGTAAATGGTAACTATTTTTTAAAGATATTATTAATAATCTTTATAAAAACTTCAAGGTCAAGCTCATTATAATTCAATGCCTTAAATATAATTTTTAAAAAAAAACATTTAATAAGAGTGATATTTCTAAACTTTTATCAAAAATTATTTATAATTTTATAAATTTAGGAATTTCAATAATATTAGAACATACATCATTTACTTTTATTTTTATTAGAAAGTTTTGAATAGAGTAAAGAAAATGAAATAACTTTTAGTGCCACTAGGTATTAAAGCCTCATTAATGAAACAATAGATATCTTATTATATAAATACAAATTGGTAAGTCTAAGATTAATAACCAGAAATTTTTATTATATTTATTTTTGTTAAAGCGATTATACTCCCAAAAGTTTGACTTACACATACATAATATTCCAATATTTTAAAGGTATTTTGTATAAATAATATATTTTTGTTACTTGATCTCAAAGATATAATTTTATTTCACTTTTCAACACTTTTAAATTATAAGAATACTATTATCTTATCACATCTTTAATGATGTTAAATCGATTTTTAATAATCAATGTGCAATTATTTATTTATTATATTTTTTAATAAAAATCATCATGGATCTATTTAAAATAATAATTTTCTGGTCAGGAAAAACATTCGCCCCTCGAACATATTTAGTTCAAATCCTTATTGTAAAATAATGTGTTTTTGATTTATATAATTTATTGTAAAAATAAGGTAGGAGACATTTTTTTAAATAGTTTTATTAATTGAAAATTATATTTTTAACCAATATATGATAAGTAAGTTATTTAAGAATTGGATTTGACTAAGAAGTAAGTATTGGTTACCCACTTAGGTAAAACACCATAAGTAATTAAATTATTTTACTATAAATATAATTTATTCGTCCATAAGATGTTGAAGAATAGAAGTAGTAATAAGTAATTGATGAGAAATTAAAAATATTGTTTTAAATTTTTTTAAATTATATAGATAAATACCTCAAATGTATATATGATAAAAAACTTAAAATATCAATAATTATCAATTTTAAATTCTAAGTATCAGGTAATCTTCCTAAAGACCAAGGCTTTGAAATAAAGATCGATGATCAAATTTATATACAACCTATCTAAAAATTCAGAGATTTAGTGGATAAAGAACTTAATGAATCTTTTGTTCTACATACAGCTTTTGGAAATTAATTCGATATCAAGTATAAAAAAATTAAAACTTAATTCAGTAGTTCAATATAGTATAATGTTTATTAAGATAATTATTAATTAATACTAACTACTATACAGAGGTACTGAAGATGGATTTACTGATACTATGTACAAAAAAAAGTGTAGTTACGTTCCAAACAATATAATTTTTGTGTTATTACTAAATAAGAGAGATAATTTTTATAAAAATTAATAATATACTAAAATTTAATTTAAAAATATTTTAAATTTGCTTAAAATTTATCATATTTTAATTTAGAAATATCTGAATTTGGCTAAGTTTTTGGTGGCTTTGTATCAGAAATATTACAAGAAAGAAATGGCCCTATTGAGGATAAAGGAGCATTTTTATTTCAACTAACAAAGAGGTAATTGATGTTTTAGAATATGTTTAGTACCAATTTAATAAATTAATTTATTCAGCAACAATTATTTGTATCTTATTTAATAATTCAAAAATAATCTTAATAAATGCTCTTGAATGTAGTAGCAATCATCTTTTTGCATTTGGTTGTTACTCTGATAGTTTTAATCAATATCCTCCGAAAATAAGATACGACCTCTAAATATCTAACAATTGTGATTAAAATTAGACAAGTATTAAACTAAAAATATATAATTTTTATTGTATTTCAAAATAAAAGTAATAAATTTAATTAATTGAACATATAGATTTTTATCTTTAAAGTTTAGTTTATTAGGCCATACTTATAATAAACCAATTGGAGAGTAGTAAAATACATATTTAGCTGGACATTAAAATTTTAAAGTATTTGAAATTGAAGTCTATTAAGCTAAATTTAATGCAATTAATTTATGAGTTTTTTTCTATCTTAATTAAATATAAAAATCTTATTGATATTTATATTTTAAAAATATTTATTTAATATAATTGAAGTTTAGAAATAATATTTGTGAAAATTTAAAATTAAATATATATAATTTTAATGAAACTAAGTATAAAATTATAATATAACTCTTTATTAGAATAACAATATTTAAATATTAAATCTACTACAATATATAAATTATATTAATTTAAATTTAAATTAAGAATAAAATTATAATGAATAAACTTAAAGTTTAAATTTTAAGATTTCTATTGTTTATTTTGAAAAATAACACAAACTTAATTTATTATTTTAGAAATCCACTAAAAAGATCAATTTATTTTGCACGAAACTTTGTAAAATAAAAGGAAAAAATCTAAACTCCTTAAAAAGGATTTTTGCATAATAAAAATAAAGTACTAGCATTAGTTATTATATATAATATAAGGAATGTTTTACGAAGCATCTTAAGAAGTAATAGGAAACTAAGAAAAACGCGATTTCTTATTTTTCTAATGATCTTTTTATCTTTCGAATTTACTCCAGGAAGAAAATTGTCTCATATTGATAATAACAATACGATTGCTAATATTTTATTCAATTCTTTAGAGATTTATTATAAATAAAAATTTTCATAACTCTATGGGTTATTTATTTGTTTGAGGCTAAAGAAAATATTAATGAGTTTATTATGAGTAATTTACTGAATGTATTCACATTTCTATTTCTTAAAATTATCATTTTATATAAAAAATTTTATTTCAACTAAAAATACCAGCAATAATAATTATTGTCGATATTTTAACACATAATTTTACTAAAACTTTTAAAAGTTAAATATGCTACAAGTCATTAAATATTCTATTCATAGTGTATATTAAATAATTATAATTAAAAGTATGAAGTATAATGGATTGCTTCTCTAAATCTTAATGATTAAGTAAAAATTGAGAAAATATTTCTTAATCAGATCATTTTTAAAGATCCGAAGATATATAGAAAATAAGAAGATATTTATTTAAGTATTTTAGATTATAGAGAATATGTCACGTATTTATTAATAATAGATTAGTTTTAATATTAATTTGTTAAAATACTAATCATAAACGGAATAAATCCATGCTTTTACTACCCGCATTTTATTTAGAATGTAACTTCCCCAAAATATTACAATAGAGCTAGTATTTATTTAATTTTATTGAAAAAATAAATAGAATTTTAAATATAAAATTGAATAAAATAATAATTTTATAAATAATTACAATGAGAAAATCTTCATAAAAATTTTATCTAATATTTCTCTATTTTAAAACTTCTTAGATTTTTTTTATTTAATATTTCTTTTAGAATATATCTGTTTTTATAATTTTTAAAACCGTAAACTATTAAATTATCATCTTAAACCGTGCTTGCCATACAATTTATTTTTTGTTTTTGTATTATTACAAATTTTTAAGCTGTTTAGTATTTTTAATTTATTATTAATTGTTGATGTTTTAAAATATAATTATACTTAATTTAGTTAAAAAATTTGATTTATTATTTATAATATTTGATACTTTTAATCTAAAAAAGAGATTTAAACTTATTTCTAATATTATATAAAATAATAAACATTTTAATATATATATATATAATTTATTACTTTTTTGTTATTCTCTAAATAATTTCATTTTTAAAAAATTTAAGTTAAGTAAAAGATAAATTTATTTATAAATCTTACTTTAAACTATAAGTTAATGAATTTAAAAAAGACATTAATATTATTCTTTTTGAGAATCAATTTCTAATAAGAAATTTTAAAAACTATTTACCTTTATTTTAGTCAAATTTATAAAGGTAATCTATATTTTCTAAGATAATTTTATTCTTATTCTTATATTTTTTACAATTAAAATTAAAATATTTACTTATAATAATTAGAAATTTAATGTAGAAATCTTTCTAAATTGATGTATTTATTGAACAGCATTCCTTTACAATTTAAAAATATAATCATAAATTAAAATTAATTCTAATTTAATAGTAGGAAATTTATATTTATAAAATGTTTATCCTTATTCAACTTTTTAATACAGATATTTTTATTTTTTTGTTTCCACAGATAAATAAGAGTTCAACCGGTTCTCTGTAAAATAAATCATTATATATAATATAGATTTTATAATTGATAAAATAAATATTATCTATACTCATAATCATAGTAAAATTAATAAATTATAATGGATTTCTTATTAAGATAAGTATTAATGCATTCCCTCCCATTTTAAATATATAAGCATTTTAAATATTGAATTACTAATATTATAATATCATTTAAAAATGAACCTTGATATCTTAACCTGCAAATCATGCATGAAGATCTTAAATATTAATATATTATAATAAATTTTTAGATTAGTTAAGATAATTCAAATTGCTTGGGACATAATAATAATTACTTTAATTTTATAAATATTTAAAATGAAGATTGTTATAAAAAAACCACTACCAGTTATATTAGGCCATTTATGAAAAAGTTAATAAATTACCAGTGGTGATTTCATAAAAATAAAAAAATTTTAATGTATTTTTTAAGAAAGAAAAATTTTAGACTACTTACATAAAATTCAGCTTAAAATAAATTATTATATGCAAATTTATAAAATTTCACATGAGCTACTCAATATAAAGACTTTTATATGTTAATTAATATTACTTAAAATTTAATTAGAATATTTTTAAAAAATGATTTATGAATAATTTCATTTTTAATTATTTGAAAAATCATAAATAAATTATTTTATATATAGTATAATCTGTTAATTCTCATTTGTATAAAATAACAAATTAAATTAAACTCTAATATTAATTTACAATTCATTAACAAATCTATAACACGACTAGCAGATAACCCTAAAATATGAGCTGTGGTCATGTAATCTGTCTCCAATGCTATCAATTGCATGAACAATAAACAATCAAAAGTTTAGATGGGAAATATCAATGCCCCATTAAAAGCACTTGTCAATAGGCTTAAATCACAAAATATGTTGCCACCTATTTCTTAGACTTGCTTGAAGAGGCTGAAATTTTTGTGGATTTATTATTTTAAAATTAAGAGATTGAATTAAATTATTCGAAAAAAATATAAAAATTTGAATTTTTAATTTGTTAAACAATTTATGAAATTTGAAGTTTTCTTAATGAGAGATCCTTATATTAACTATTAAACTCTATTGATTTGATAGGTTAAATTGATTAATTATATTGAAAATTAATATTTAGGATTGAATTAAATTCCTTAACTCTTGAATTTTTTAACAGATTGAGGTTATTACTTTAAATAATAGTTAATAAAATTTAAACATTAATTATAAATTTACTTATAGTGAATTAATTTAAATTGAAAAATACTTCTTACTTAGCATTCCATATAACTTAAAAATACAGTTAAAAATATTTTGTCATTTTAATAAGAAAAAAATTAATTATCATTATCATAAAATAACCATATAATACGAACTCATATCGATATAATTATTCTCCGTAAAGTATTGAATAATATTAATATCTTTGAGTTTACATAATTTTATAAGGAATTTAGCGAAAGTATATATATTTTAGAACTTTCAATTTTTTTGCAGATTATATTTAAGGAACAAAGTTTTAATGCTATATTAAATACTTTTATATTTTTTAATGGAGCACCAATAATTACAGATTTAATCCAATTATTTAAAAATTAAAAATTATTCTTTATCTAAATAAATATCTAACAAATTTGATCTCTTTATTTTAATAAAAAAACCAAGATATTATGATAATTTCAAGAAAGGTTTTTAAAATAATTACAATCAATAAACTTTATTTTAATTAAACAATAAATTTAGAAGTATTCCAATAGTTACTAAGAGAATTAATTTTTTTAAGGTAAATTAATAATATATACATATATTCTTATTTTATTAGAAATTCTAGAGAGGAGTTAAGGAAATATCACATTCAGCGCTACTTCATAAAATACCTTGATCAATGACACAAAAGATGTCTTATTAATAATTCTAAATGATTTCTAATGTTTTTACTCTAAAGTTAATTAATTATAATTTATTGAAGAAATAAGCATTTTAGCAATAATGGGAAACATGTATGATTGTAGTTAAAATCATTTTACTTAAATCTTTATTACTTTTGTATGATTAGGAGCTAGTAGAAAAAATAGATTCATCTAAACAACAAGTACCAGTGTCATAGGATAAGTAGCCATAAGAATAATTATAATAATAAATAATTTTATAATATCCATAAAATGAAGAAGAAAAGAAGGGATATGAAGCAAACGATGATACATTCTATATTTTAAAAAATCTAAAAAAAAATAAAAATTATCTTCTGTTATAAATTCAAAGCATTAGATGAGCTTACGAAACATCAAGGATCTTTAATAAATGCGGACCAAATAAATTAAAAGTCATTTTAAGGTTTCAGAGAATTAGTTGATAAAGAACTTTAAGAATCTTATAAAAATATCAACAAATATTTTTAATAATCTAAATAAACGATTTATGAATTAAGATAATAAATAAATGTTATATACTTTAATATATAAATCATATTTGCTCCATAAAGCTTTTGGTGATGATTTTAATTACGAATACTAATATATTAAATTATTGTAAAAATAAAACAAATTTTTTAAATTAAAGAAAAGATAATAACTAATTTTATACAGCCTATTATATAAAGCTACTCATGATGGATTCGCTCATACTGACTACACAAAAAATTGTTATGAACGAAGCAACATAATAATTTTTGTATTATTGGGGTGATGGCCCCCTGCAGTGGGCCGCTTAAAATCTTTTTCTATATATTATTAAATGTTATAAAAATCATTAAAACGTCAAAATAACATGTCAAAACTTGTTAATAAGCTCATTAATGGCTTTTACATGTAGTCTATAACAGCACAATCCACATTAACTTTTCACAAAAACATCATAAAATACATTAAATTTTGAATTAATAATACTAATTTTCTTTTTCTTTTTATTTCTAATTTTATTTATTATTTCACTAATTTATATTCTAATATCATGATTAGCTGTTATAGTGTTGCAAATACAATCATTTAGCTTAATTATCTATAAGATTACATAAAATATTGCTGTTTTTTTATGTAACAGCTAATCATGATATTAGAATATAAATTAGTGAAATAATAAATAAAATTAGAAATAAAAAGAAAAAGAAAATTAGTATTATTAATTCAAAATTTAATGTATTTTATGATGTTTTTGTGAAAAGTTAATGTGGATTGTGCTGTTATAGACTACATGTAAAAGCCATTAATGAGCTTATTAACAAGTTTTGACATGTTATTTTGACGTTTTAATGATTTTTATAACATTTAATAATATATAGAAAAAGATTTTAAGCGGCCCACTGCAGGGGGCCATCACTCTATTATTGTTTGAATAAATGAATTCATTTTTATTTAAATAAATTATAATTTTGTATAAGAAAAATTTATAAATTTTTTCTAAACAATTTCTATAAAAATTTTATTTCAAATTTTTAGAATATCAGAATTTGAATAAGTTTTTGGTGGATTTCTCTAATAACCACTTAAAAATAAAGAAGGTTACATTGGAGATAAAGAAGCATTTTTGTTTTCATTAACGAAGAGGCAATTAATGTTTTAATTTTAGAGCCAAAGCTATTTAAATTAACTATATGATGCATATAATTAATTTAAATAAAATATATTAATAATAATAATTATAATTATTAATTAATTTTATACTAATTACCAAGGAAATATAGTGAAAGTATAATCAATTTTATATTTAGATTATGTATTTACTCTATTTTTTACTAAATACTTACTAACATCACAGTGGTTACCTTGCAGCTTTTGGTAGAGGACATGATTTATGTCTCTTCAGTAATTGTGATTAAAATAACTCAAGTTATAAACTTAGGTACTTATTATATAAATTTATTTAAATATAGTTTAATAATATTAATATTTTTGGGTTTAGTAGTCTAGGACGTAGTTTTTAGATACCAGATGGATTAATAAAAAATAAGTCAAAAAAATTAATTTAATAATGGAAATTCAATCAGTTTATTATAATATTTACTAGTATTATTAATCAGGGAAATGGATGATTAAAGAGGTTTACCTTGGTATAACCACTCTTTTAAAAATACTCGAACGAATCCTTCTTAATTTCGTTGAATCATTCTTTGGCATGCTGATTAAAATAGTTCTTGCCTTGATTATTGGTTACCCTCAATTTGAATAACTTCAGCTGTTTCAATACACATGCTTAAAATTTATATAGATCTAGCCAACTTCTATCTGATTTTCGAATATTTTACTTTTTTTGCACTTTAATAAGGTCTTATCCACAGAATCTGGCTCAAGAATAACTTTCTGGCATCCTTAAATTCTATATAGAATTAAGCTTAACTCTAGATAGATTTATGGAACCTGTAACTAAAATGAATTCAATTGTCTTTATCAATATTGAAATAAGAAGCCACAAGAAAAAGTTCAACTAGCCTTAAAACAAGTGAATCCATTTACTTTCAATCATGCTGGAAGTTGTCTGTCTTGAGCTACAACGGCTCATACTTAGTTTAATTCTCTATGAAATCTAAAAAAAAGATAAATTAAATTGTAACTTACATATTTTCTAAGGAAAACTGCTCCATTAACGTTTATCTCTATAAATCTCTATTTTTATTTATTAATTGATTTTAATTTATCGATTTCCTGTTATTAATCGTAATCAACATACAAAAGTTAAGTAGCAAATTCATATTTGGCAGGATAATTTAAGTTTAAAGTATTGGAGATTGAAGTTTATCAAGCCAAGTTCATTTAGATCAATGAATGAGTTTTTAATTTAAATGTTTTCACAAATATTTTAATAATATCATGGTGTTGTACAATTATAAAGTCCAATTATATTTTTTATTTTTCTTATAAAATTTTCATTTTAATTATTGAATATTTATAAATATTAAGAAAATAAAATTTCAAATTCTTTTGCATATGATATTCTTAGAGCTTAACTGAAATAATTGTAAAGTTTAGAAATGATAAAAATTAGATCAATACTTATCATTTTGAATTATAAAATATTTATATCTCAAATATAGTACTATAATATTTTATAAAATAAAATCTTATTTTAAAATAGAGAATAAAATATATAAATTAACTTAATTTTAGGCAATTTAATTAAATAAAAAAACTTTAAAATTTGGTCACAAATCTTAAACGTACAGAAATTTAATAATATAATACATTAAATATTTTTGTAAATACAAATTATGAAATAGAAGATTAATAAATTATTTTAGAATATTAAAACACTAACTTTATCAAAAAAGGATTAAATTCTTTAACCTTTGTTAGATATAAATAGAAATAACATAAAAAAAAATTGGAATAATTAAATTAATTTTATTTTAATATTCACAATTAAAGTGTCCAAAAAATACAGCATAAGCAATAAAAAGAATAATTTATTTTAAAAATTCTATCATAAATTTATTATACTTAAAAAAAATAATCAAAAGTATTAGTAATACTATAGTAGTAGTTAGAAAAATAAAAAACTAGTGGTTGATAAAATTAAGAATAAAACATTAATTGTAGTGGTAGTGAATCGCTTAAGGCAAGGAAAATTAAAAAAAGAGATCAAAATTTAATTAGAGATCTTTAATATATAATCAGTATTAATTATTATTAATATATGTATAATAAATAGAGGCCGTAAATTATTAAAGATGTCATTAGGAGTTTTAGTAGTATTTACCCACCCTAATTTTTTTTGGAACTCCAAATCACATTGCACCTGAAAGTTGTACCCGCAAAATTTATTTCCCAAACGACTGAATGTGCGGATATGTGTTTTTTAAATTTCCCCATTTTTTGCTTCCATCATTTGCATTTAAGATAATGAAGTCGTAATTTTTGTCTTCCTCTTCGCTCAACATAAATTTGTAATAATTAATACTGATTAAAACATTAATTGTATTATAATTGAATATCTAATTTTAATCTTTGTCAACTTATGCAAATAAAGTTTTTATTTTGATAGATTCTAATTAAATTTTCCTTTATAATGACTAGATTTTGTAATTATAATAATTTTGGGATAATAAAACATGGGAAACATTCTTATAAGTAAATCTTCACTTTATAATAATTATGATTTTCTTATTTAATTAATCATAGATGAATAGGATTCTAATTCTAAACCACAGCGATATGCACAATCTGCAGTTTGATAAAAACATCATAAAAGAGGTCTTGATTAAGATTTGACTTAAAGTAACTTGGAAGAATTTACTATGAAAACTATACAAATTCAAGTTTCAAATAATGAGTAGGTATTCCAGCTGTTTTTACAGTTTAATTTTTCGCAAAATTATTATAACTATATACTGGGTTTAAGCTTGTATTTTTCAAGAATATTTATCTTATTTCTTTTTATAGTGTGCTGACTATGCAATTCAAAAGCAACATGACCTGTTATTAACTTCTAAACTATTGTCAAATGCAATCCTTAAAAACTGGTGACCACAGAACTATTCTAGCATTAATCCCAGTTCATGATAATTAAGAAACTTTAGAGTTTTATCTTTCACTTAAGCATAAAACTTTGGAGAGATTGCCTGATATTAATGATCAATAGAGAAACTAAAATCATGCAAATAAATCAAATAATCTAGTGAAATCTATACTGTTAAAAGCACTGTACTAAAGTGATATTTACAGTGATATTGAATTGATAGGGAAAAGTCAAGGTTTTGTTAATGATGGCCCAAATGATTTGGGATATTAAAATATGGAGAGAGCTTCTAAGTTACAAGTCGGTAATTAAAATTAAAGAACTAAGATGGCTAATTATGAAGTTATCAAGATATTAATAAAGAGTTATATAAGTTTTTTTAATAAAATATTCATTTTTTTAATAAGTTATTAAATAATGATAATTTATAACTAAGTATTTCATTTTTCTCATTTACAATAATTGGGAAGGGTGGTTTCTCAAAAGTTTTATTAGGTAAGATTTTAAACAAATTTATGGAAATTTATATTATTGATATTTAGTGAGGCAGAAATCTAGTGGAAAGTTATTTGCAATGAAAATCATAAATAAAGAAATGATTAAGAAAAGAGGAAAAATTAAGTAAATAATGACTGAGAGAAATATCCTACTCAAATCCAAGCATCCCTACATTATTCAACTAGAAGAGGCTTTTTAATCAGTAATATAATTAAATTATGTCATTTACTTTTACTCTTAATTAGAAAATAAAAAAATAAAGAATGCCATTTATTTTTTCTATAGAAAACTAATTTAGTATTGATAAAATTATTTTTCACTTTTTTTTCTTTTGTTTTCTTTTAATTATATATTTTACATAGACAAGTGAAAATTTAGATTAAGTTTAATCCTAGTATGAAAAAAATAATATTTAATTTTTATAAAATACGATTAATTCTTATTAGTCAAAGTTTCTAATGTTAAACTTTATAGAAATAGTTTAAAATTTTATCTCTTCAACATATCATGTAAATTATTAAGAATCAAGAAGCATCAAATACAAAAAGATTTGATTAGAAATGAATAAATTACATTATTATAAATTAATTAGAATTAAAGATTAAATGATAAATTTATACTTTTTAATTCTATTGATTATAATTATGTATTATTATAATTAGAATTGTTGTAATATACAGAGATAAAAGGTTTTACATAAATATAAATATTTGAGAAATAAAAATAAATAAGAATCATAATACCATTTTTTAAAAACAACATTCAATACAAATAATTATAAGTCTTAAATAATTGAAATATTTGCCTGTTCAATAAAATAAATGTATATTATAAAATAATTTACATACAATTTAAGATGAATATGAAGAGTATTACATGGATATTTATAAAAGAAATTAGTTGAGTAAAAATCTAGGATATTATTATAATATATCATTTAATTACTAAAAAGATGAATCTTGATAACCTGACTTGCAAAGTATGCAAGAAAATCTAAAAGATTATTTGTATTAATTTTATATTATTTCTATTATAATCTACAATACCACATCCAGACAACCTCAATTCATGAGCTGTGGACACGGAATTTGCTTAAAATGCAATGAGGATCATGAAAAGGAAGCAATCAAGAATTTAGATGGGAAGTATCAGTGCCCTATTAAAAACTCCTGTCTTCAAACTTAGATCTCAAAAACTGTTGCCAATTATATCTTAGATATGCTTGAAGAGGCTGAAATTTAAATGGAAAGAAATTGTTTTCAAATTACTATAAAAGTATTAAAAATTTGGTTGAAAAAAATTAAAAAAAAACAACATAAGTCACAATTTAATTAATAAATAAGGGAAATGTTATATTGATAATAATTAAATTTAGAATTTATTTCTAAATTCGATGAGACATTTTTAAAATTGAATTAATTTGAAGAATAATTCATTTTATAAAAAATAATTATTGAATATATACATGTTAATACACTAAAATTTTTAACATTTTCTGTGACAAGCATCCTAAGAACACTGCTTAGTACTATTGCAAGTCAGAAAATTTGTTAATTTGTGAAACTTGCATGCTTACAGATCATAGTAACCATCTTAAACCCTAAGCTCATGTCCACTTCAACAGTGAATTATTAATTTTAATTTTAATTAAATTTTGAATACTTTTTGTATAAATAACAAAATTAGCTCATATAAGCTTTAGTTTATTTTTTTAAAAAATAAGTATTATGAAATTATCAGAAATAGTATTTTAAAGTAAAGTAAAATTTTTATAAATTTTTATTTTATTAGAAACCATAAATATCTCATCTAATTAAAGATTACTCCACACTAATTAACTTGTATTCTTTATTACTTTAAAAAACATTTCAGAGTAATCATTTACTAATATATTTATCATGGGCGATCCAAACTTTGAATATAGTTAATAAATATAATTTATATAATTTGTAAAAGAATCCAAAGATATTTTTACAAGGAACATTTTACCATACTTGAAAGATAAAAAGCAAAAGCTTGACTCTATATTATTAAATTATTACTTATTATAAATATTAGAGAGCATTGAGTAGAGTCAAGAAAATGAAATAACTTTTAGTGCTACTAAGTATAAAAATCTCATTAGTGATACTAAAGAAGTGCTATTATACAAATTAATAATAATGTATATTTATTATTTTAAAAGGAGTATTTAATTATTTAATTTTCAATTTAAATGATTATATCAATAATAGGGAACATAAATTATCCCTTTGTTTATTTATTTTTCATATTAAAATGACAAAAAGCTTGTCTTAAAATTAGATTTGTCTAAATAGTAAGAATTAGCTTCTTAAGGCAAACAGCCATAAATAAAAAAATTTCTAATATAAATTTTATATTTTATCCATAAAATGAAGAGGAAAAAAAGGATTACGAAAATGTTTAATAAAAATTTTAGATAGGTTTATTTATTTTTAAAAAAAAACTATATTATTTTTATTAATAGCTAATTTAATTATATTTTATTTGTTGTTAAATTCTAAAATTAAAAATAATATATTTTTATCATAATATTTTTCTAAAATTCAAAATATCAGGTAATCTTCCAAAAGATCAAGGCTTCGTAATGAAAATTAAAGAAGTGGTAAATATGGAATCTTTGTAAGTTTTCAGAGACTTAGTAGATGCAGAACTTCAGGAATCTTTCCTTCTTCATACAGCTTTTGGTAATTAATTCGATATCGAATACAACCTATTTATTTATTAATTTTTTATAAATTTTTTATTAATTTTAACATAAAATAAAAACATTCAGTATAAAAATTAATTCTAAAATAATTAAAAACTATTGTACAAAGCAACTGAGGATGGATTTTCTGATCTTATTTACAAAAAGAAATGTTACTGTAAGGATAATTTACTCATTTTCGTGTTATTATTTAAATTCAATATATTATATTTTTAAATGAATTGATAATATACACGGTATTTAATTTATAATTTAATATCAGAGTTCGGTCAGGTATTTGGAGGATTTTTGTCAGAGATTTTTTCATAAAAGAATGAATACATTCCTGACAAGGGTGCATTTTTATTCCAACTTACAAAGCGATAATTGATGTTTTAGTACTAGAATTTTCAAAGTTAAAAATATCGAATTTAAAATAAATATTAAAAAATTCGATTTTGTAAAAAAAAATAATTGATAACTGTTTAAAATAATATTTAGAGTTTTATTTTCTTAATTGAATAAAAAATTATTTAAATTATTAAAAATATTTATTTATAAGTGCTTATTATGATAAAAATGGAAAAGGTGCTACTTTTGGAGGAGGACACGACCTTTATCTCTCAAGTAATTGCAACCAAAATAGCTCAAGTTATAAACATAAAATAAGTATTATTATAATCCCACTGTCATTAAAAAGGATTATTCTAATGAAAATGAATAAAATTGAATCTAAATTTGAAAGTTTTAGTAAATTAAATTTAAATTTTAAATATTATTAATATTATAGGAATTTGATAGCTTTCATTTTTAACACTAGGTTCTTATATAAGGTATTATATATAAATATAGATAGGGGGTCTTAACAAAACAGAAAGCTACCAGATCTCAAGGGTAAGTATATTAGGAAATTAATAACATTAATCAGATTTAAAATTTATTCCTAACTTCATCTCTAGAGGCACTAAATGGAAGACCCCTACTCATACCACGCTCAGGAACAATCGCAATGCACAGCCTCGCCGTCGGTGCAGCTGTTGCCCTCCGTGCTGCCCCAGGGTGGAAAGTGACTAGATTCAAGACAATCTATAAGCTGGCAGGGAGTTGCCCCTAAAGTGACATGCTTGCCGGAGAACATTAGACATTAAGACCAAAATACGAAGATCATCTAAAGCCTGCTATCAACCCTCTAAAACCCCCACACCATCTACTGCCTTCGTGACCGCATTCAGCAAACCGTGGAGTGCCGCCTGGCCAGGAGGCGTCTGATATTCGCATTAATGACGCCCAGCAAAAAGGGAGAGGAGCCCATTAAAGACTTAAAGATTAAGGATGGAGTCTAATACTAATCACTCACTATATAGAACGCGCCTAAGGCAAGAGGTAAGAGCCCTATCTAGTACATGGTCAACAACTATCGACAGATATCTACGAATGGCTACCCATGTTGACATCTTCTCAATTAGAGTTCACCTAGACTGACAACTCATCCTCAGTAGTGTCCTTTAATGAATGTGCCGATCCTTGTTAAGTTGCTGAGTGATTGAAAAATCCATGCCGTGCCTAACGGTTGGCATTAAGCAAGCTATTGATTTCCTCTAAACAGAAAAGGAATCCCCAGAGCATCCACCGCACGCATGGGGAAGTGAACTGGTGTCTAGAGGAAGGGGAGAAGCAGAGGGGATTAGGATATCATCATCATCGTTCAAAATGCCAATGTAATGGGTCTTCGCTCACTCAATGCCAAAGAGTGGTCCCCCAAATTAAAGATGCTCACTTATCTCATTTCTCCCGACTATAGTCTTAGTAGTAGCAAACTCCATTTCCATAGATCAGAACATGGATAATTGCGTAGTGCCCCTGGCCACCCCCACTTCGAAGATCTTCACGGAATTTCTTTTTCAATACTAGTTTTTTAAAAATGCCAAGATGTCCAATGTGATGAGTAAGTCAAGAAGAGAGTTGAAACTCATCAATGGGAGTGTTATTGAGGATGGAGTGCCAGATAAGAACGAGTGAATAGACGATAACGATGGCAACTACAGAGGATGATGCAGCTTAGTTTGCGGAGGGTGGAGATATGGTAGATATGGGTCAGAGGAAAAGACAAAGATGGCAGATTCCTTGGAAGTAGACCTAAAACAGATAGATTTGAGGAGTAACAATACGTAGACGATGAAGATGTGGGTTTCAACCTCTCAGAAAGAATCCACAATAAACTTGGTAGAAGAACCATCAAGATGTAGGACTTGAGCACACATTTGATTGATGAACAGACTTATCAGTACTTCAAAATCAAACAATGAATGTAATGATTGCAGAGTTGATTAATCACTGTAATTTGAAATTAAAGCATAAAACGAAAGTTATACTCTGTATCTTTTTAGAAATATTCGGGGTTTGTTTTAATAGTAATCCCTCTACATATTATAACTTAATCTATCATTTTCAATTAAAATTTTTATTCATCCTAATTTTTACATTCTTTTATTAAACTTGTAAGTGATAATTCAATAAATTGATTAAATATTCCTATATAAAAAAGCATCTAAGATATTTAAATTAATTTAAGTAGAAATATATAAAATTTAGTTGATAATTATTATAATATGTTTAAGATCTTTAACAACCAGCTAACTATATTTAAAAACTAAATGTAGTTTAACTACTAGTTCAATTGATAAAAATGAAATTATTGATAATTTATAAATTAAGGTTTAGTGATTTGGGTCACACTTACAAACCACCTGAAGGAATAAATTAAGGTGCTGATCAGGCAAAAACATATTTGGCTGGGCAATATAATTTTAAAGTTATCGAAATTGAGGTATATCAAGCCAAATTTAATCCAATTAATTAATGAGTTATCTTAGTATTCCAAGTAAAGTTTACTTTAATTTATTTTTAAATTATCATTAATATGATCAGTATGTAGGAATATTTTACATATTAGATATATTGATTATTGGGAGGTTACTAAATAAAAATAACAAACTATCTTGACTTTTCTAGTGATAAGTTATTTTGATATTATTTTTTAAAAAAGATAAATTGAATAAATTCTATGGCATGACAATTTATGTATTTTTGGCTTGAAGGTACTGTGTTTTAATTTTATTAAAAAAAGTAATTTAGATAAATTGATGATTGTAAAAACTATAATTAAATTTAGAAATATTTTCTTAACAAAATAGAAACAAGATTACTAATACAAACTTTAATCAAGCCAAAACCATATTTTAAGTGTCATTGAGCTATGCACTTGAGGTTTCATTCCAGGTCTTGGCGACTACTATCAAGCTGATCATATATAAAAAACAAAAAATTTGTATAAAATGTTTATATCTTATAATTTATAAGTGAAAATACTCCATCATAATCTATTAAATATTATAAAGTTCACATTAATTAAGATGAAAATATTAATTTAAAATACAATAATAAAATCGAATCTTTATTTTTTAAAAACATACAAACATAAAATAGATGTTTATTTATATATTCAATAAGAACTACTTTTAAACAATGTATACTATATAAAGAATGAAAATTTTTTAATAGCTTTTAAAATCAGATTAAACTATTAAAATTTCAAAATCTAAGTTATTTTTTATAAAATGAAATAAATACCACAAACTATTAACATACTATTCATGAAAATGAATTTTCAAAATATTCAAATTAATAAGAGTAACCCGAATCAAAATATGAAAATTTGTGTTTAAATGATATAAATAGCTTTAATTTTTTTGTAGAGGTACTATTCATCTCATTAGTGAAGAGAGATAAATTAAGGATGCTATTGAATGTTTTTGTAGTTTTATATTTACACCATAAATATTTCATTTATGTATCTGATAAAATGATAAGATACCACTATACAAAGCGATTTTTGCGAGTCATAAATTTTATTGGGCAATTATAAATTTTTAATCAGGGATAATAAGGCTAGAATAGTGGTTTATTATATTATTATTTTACAATTAAACTATGTATTATTATAATATTCAAGTATGAATGAAAATATAAAATTAGGGGGGGGGGGAAGTTTCTTGCGCTCGAGGAAGTTTCCATCACTGTTTTTTTCTTTATGTTAAATTTAGTGAATTTTACATAAATAAACAAATTTAATATTTCTATGACCCATTATAATTAAGAGCATATTTTTCATAACTGAAGTAGCTCTAGAAAATATAGTCCAACATCATATAGGCATGGTAAGAACAAGATAAATTGAATCAGAATTACACTAACAATTGGATACAATATTTGGAATTACAATATAATTTTAAAAAGACATAACCTAAAAATATCAGATAAAAAATGCAAGAGTTTTTGGAATCTGAAGAGAGATATTGACTATTTATTAATAAAGAAAGTATAATTATAACAATAAAATTAGTCTGTAATTGGTTGATAGTTGTTATAAAGATAAATTTAATAAAAAAAATTAAAAATAAAAATATTAAAAAAAGTGCAGGAAACTTCCCTAAAATTTTTTTTTATCATAAACCAGTGCAGGAAACTTTCCCCCCCCTATGAAATTATGAAATATGATTTACAAATTATTTATATATCTAATCAGATCACCGTTAAATTATAAAACAAAAATTAATAGTATTTCATTAAATAAAATACCTGCAGCACATATTTTAGAAAACTTTGGAAAAATTTCACCATTCTGAAATCTGTCAATTTAGATTGACAAATGTGCCGAAACTGTAGCTCTGATATAACTCGAAGATTAAAATTTTAAGATAACAAACTCTCTTTCAAAGACCAATTTTATAGATTTCGCTAGAATAACATTTTTTTATTTGAAGAAAAATTAATCCTTAATATCAATTGATATAAATATAAAGAAATATATTTATTTGAAAATGATTCAGTATCATGTAAAATTTAGAAGGAACAAAGAAAGAATTATTTTATATATTATAAATTAGAATTTGATTAAATTCATAATTTATAACCAAAGGTAAACAATTTATCAGTTTTTAATGACAAAAAAGTACTTTAAGTATAAGATCATAGTCTAATTAAGAAATATAGGTAGTTAATAGAATTTTCTAAATATCAAATGATTATTTAAAAATACTTTTATTATTTCTACTGAGTTATTTTCTGATTACAATTGATGAATAATAAGCCTTATGATTGTTTTTTATTAGCAATAATTTAAATTCGTTTGTTCCTTGTTAATGGATAACAATTATTTTATTTTTAAACATATAAGAATATATATGAATTATCATTGACCCTATTAATAATTTAAGGTTTAATTTATTCTATGTCTTTTATTTAATTTAGATCTCAATCTACAAATATATAAAATACTGAGAATAATAAATTTGAAATTATATGTGTCTTAATTTTATCTTATATAAGTGTTTCATTATAAATTCTATTATAAAATTCTAATTAATTTGATTGTATGTAACTAACATAAACATTTCTGTCAATGTTATCGTGCAAATAAAACTGCAAACCTGAACAAAAAAAAACCAGCAATTTATTTAAATCACCAAATGAATAAAATTCAAGAAATCTAAACAAGAACGAGCAATATTGCAATAATATAATAAAAATATTAAGAGAATTAGTACCAAATATACATGTAAATTTATATATAATAATAATATTAATAAATTCGATTAAATATGCAACAATTTGAGAAATTAGTATATGAAATAATATATCTAGGAGTTTTGAGAATTACAATTTATAATAGGAAATCGATAATTTAAAATGAAATAAATAATTAGGAAATGAAAACCTTTAGAGATCAACGCTGATGAAGCGGTTACATTCACAAAAATTGTAAGTTACAAAAAACATATCTAAATTTTATTTTTTATAGAGATCCAACCCAGTAAGAGCCGATGTAGCAAAAGACAGACAACTCGCAGCAGAACTGAACAGAAGAGAGATTCAACAAAATCAAGAAGGAAATGTCTGATTATCTCAAGAAGAGTGGTTAAACTAAGTAACGTTCTTATAATTCATATTTTGATTATTATAATAAGTATTCTGTTAAGCTGATTAAATTTCCATTTTAAAATAATTTTTTTCACTTATTTTTCATAAATGTATAAAATATTTTTATTATTATTGTAGTTGTTAAAAACATCACTTTATTACAAATGTTAATTTAGTTAAATCAAAATGATTGTTCTTTTTATATCCTAAATAATAATGTGCATCATATAAAAAAAAATAAATCTCTAAATCATTTATCCCTTTCCAATAATAAACAGATCAGTATGACTCAGACTATTTATTTGAGACCTTCATTTTCTCTTAAAAAGATCAAAAGTACATAAAAATTACAAAGATTTATATATGTTTTATAGTGAGTCTTCAGATGAGGAGCTTTACACTTAAAAGGTCTATAAATTAATGAATAAACCTATTGGCTTGTAGAGCAGAAATTCAATTATTATATAAATGTAGATAAAAGAATTAATTGAACTAAAGTAAAATTCATTCATACATTTAAAAGATTTATGCTATTTATTAAAATATTTAGATATAAATTAAACCGATAAAACGACTTCAGTAATATTGATTACACAGTAGATAAAAATGAGTAATAACGAAATTGCCAATAAGATAATTTGGGTTTGGAATATTATGCCAAGTTCTTTAATAGTGAGGTTGTGAGCTTGAACAAAATAAAATTACAGCCAAACTTTGGCAAAGTAAATCAAATTAATCATGTTGAGACTGAGGTGCTTCCTTCCCTTGAGGATGAATAGTTCAAGCATCATATTGGCATAATTAAATTATATAGAATTTATTATCATTGCTAATTGTTAGATTACATATGACTTTAAAACTTATTTATGTTTATTAATCTCTATAAATTGGCTTATAGAACTATCTTAAGCTTCACTAAATAAAAAGTAAAAAAGAATTGTACAATTTTTAATTCCATTAATTTAGAAAGTTCAAAACCAGAGCACTAGAAAAGTAAATTTTTATTTGAAGATAATGACACAGATGACGAAGCTATAAATTATTTATTACTAAATTCTTTTCACAAAAACACAAGTGACCCATTAATCATATCAGGACACAAATCTATGAGTCAGTTGCAAGAACCTTAACAACTTTCATAAATAGAGTGTTTAAAATAAAATAAAAGTGAGTTGAAATTAAAAGATGGATCAGACAATTCAAGTTCAAAAAAGAGGGAGTATTGTACGAATTCTAATACACCTCACTTTAGCAACGCTTAAGTTGTTGAGCTTTTGAGTAATCCCAAATTAAGTTTAATAATAGTTAATAAGTTTCCTTATACATTCTACCTTGTAAGATGAATTAAAATATAGTTTTAGCTATTCTAAATGGTTGCTGTAAAATTTTACTATAATACTGTTAAGAAAATATAGATGGAAAGTAAAAATTTAATTTAAAAGTTTTTCCTATCTACTTGAATATTTTAGCGATAATTTAAAATTTATGTATGAACCTGTCTGATTATAATAATCTGCCTGGCTTAAGCCCCAGTATTGGATTTCCTTTAAGACTATTAAATAAATGAAAATTTGTTGAGCTAAAGATTCATTTAAGAACTAACAGCTAGCCAGAGTTAATAGAGTCAATATACCAATAAACTACAACAAATAAATCTAATTTTATAGATAATGACTTAAGCCATAGTAATAGCGATTATTTTACTAAAAATCTTGAGGATCCACAGAATTAATAAAATAGCAATAAATTCAATATTTATAATAATTAGAGGGAAAATTAAAAATGAAATTGTTTGTTCTTGCTTAAAGGTAAATTAGAAAACTATTAAATCATTTTAAATTTATTTAAATTATATGCTAAGCTTAATGGGGTTCAACATTTCACGGATATATTGATAGGCATTATCTCAAGAATTAACTATTAAATTATGCTCATAATAAATAATAAGCAAAGCAATATTTCCTAATCAACCTCAACTACAATTCAAAGACATTTAAAACAGTCACTAAATTCATATCAGATTTTTATAATATGTCTTTATTCAAAACCCCAAAACCCCTTAGTGAGGTTTATAAGTGCTTTGATTTGTAGGGTATTGTTGGGGTCTTATTGGGGTTAGTAGAGAAATTAGGCCAATTTGCAATATGAGAAATAGAAATTAGCGAAATTTAGGGTCTATATATGATGAGAAATATTTAGATTTACTGCTTAAGCTTAGGTATGGTACGAGTATTAATATAGATTAAGTCAAACCAGTACTGAATTATGCAGCTATAGCAAAGCTCTTACACAAGAGTGCCTCTACTGTTAGGTATCACTGCATGTTAGCTGTTTAGCATTTTAATTCAGGCACTTGAAAGCATCCTGCAAGAAAATAAAAGTTCTCACAGCACCATATTGACTACCTCTGCGACTCGAAGACTTTGAAGTATTGGGCACACTTTCCATTAGACTAGCGAGCTGTGATGTTTCATCGCAAGTTTCCTGACATGCGTATCTCTCCTTAGACTATAGCCAATATTTATAGAAGAAATGGTATTACTTTCAAGACTGTCAACAGAGTGAAGAGAGTGATTGATTTTACAGTGCCATTTTATAGTAATAATTTAAACTATATATATGATTAAATGCAGAGGGCTATTACTAATAACATCAAGTTCATACACGCTGATGAAGCTGTATTCACCTTCAACACTTTTATTAATAAGTCTTGGTATAAGAAGTATGATAATATAGAAGTTTATGACTAAAAAGTGAAGGTAGTCACCCATGCAATATTAGCTGGTATAAGTGAAGATTCAGGCTTAGAGAGTTATGTTATTCACCCTCGCTCTATTAAGCGAGAGTAGTATATAGAGTTCCTACATAAACTCAGAGAGAAGTATAGTAACCAAGAGATCATCCTGTTTGTTGATAACCTTTCAGTTCATAAGACTAAGGAGTCTAAGAAAGCTTATGAAGAGTTAAACATAACTCCTGTATACAACGTTCCTTATAGCCCTTAATTTAATGGAATTGAATTCTACTGGAGCTAAATCAAGACTCACTACAAGAAGCTGCTGCTGTATCATCTTATGCATGACTTGCCCATCGATACAGTTGACTTAATTCGAAGCAGCTGTAAGAGAGTGAGCATAGATAAGACAACAATTTGTGCTAGAGAGGGAAGAATGATGTTTATAAATAAGTTTTAGATTTAAACGAATGAATATATTCACATATTAAATTAACCCAGAAAGGGATTTGGCTTCTCTTTCTTCTCCTCTTCTTATGGCTTGCCTAGGCACATGTTTCTTCTCTTAGTGCCAGCACCTGCATCCATATTCATTTCATCTGGCTTTTAAACATCTTTATAAAGTCTCTTGCTAACTTCATATATTTTCTATGACATTCTCTCTCTGTGAACCTTTGCAAGCTCTTTCATTAGGAATATACCAGTCCCAGATTTCCCTATAAAGTTATAAATCAATGCTTACTAGAGAGGTAAGGATGCTTCTTAAGCAGCGAGCCAGGCCTCACTTATTAGTATGCCTTGCTTCTCTTAATCTTCAGGAGAAATAAGTAGCGTTTTTTGTGAGCTTCTTCAATGATCTCTTTGAGATAACTCTCTCTTAAAGTGCCAAGAACACCAAAGAAGAAGATCCTTTCTGGAAGCTTGTTAGAGAGTTGTTTCTTGGTAGGAAGATAAACGACCAACTCTTCATCATTCATCGCATCCTCATAGAGATTAGTGACTGAAATCTCTGGGTAGTTTGGTATATCTATCAACTTTATTTCATTGTTTTTAAAGACTTTCTTCTCATCGCAGAGTATAGCTTTTAAGAATGAAATTTTGGTACCTTCCATCGTTGGAAGGAATAAACCAACTATAATACATGATTAAGTATATGTCACATGCTTACCATGCTAAGTGAGGTATCGATAGAGATCTTCCTTGCTTCTAAATCTTGAGATCATTTCTTAAGCTTCAAGCCTCTTCATTGCAGTACTTATAGATTCCATCCTTGTTCCTTCTCTTCTTATTGAATTTCAAATTACAATATATAGAGTTCTGGATCCTACTATTAAAAATCTTAGTATTAAATATGGGCATCTTATAGGAGGTCAACCTGGTAAGGATACGTGGAGAAAGCTGGCAGAAGCTGTATAAAACTTTAGAGATGGAGCTCCATTATTATCAATTTAGTTCCATTAAATTAGTACTAAATTTGTTTAAACTTAATTAGTACCGGTACTAAATTCGTTTAAATTTAATTGGTACCAATATAATAGTACCAAAACTTAATTAGTACCAAGTTCTAAACTAATGAGGTTTTAATGGAAAAGTTCCAAAATGGTTCAAAACCTAATTGATACCAGTACCAACTCAATTTTATACTTGGTTGGTACATAAATCGAAATTATTAAGTATGAAATAAGAAAAATTATATTTATAAACAAAGCATAAATATGATCTCTAACACCTTATATTCAACCGTAATTGTTGTCGTATCAACTCCTATACAGAGTGACTATAGCCAGAATAGTTATTAGAGCTTTATAATAGAAATTTAAATTTGAATTTAAACATGGGCGTCCAACTTAAATCGTAAGGCAGTTTCTCTTGGAACAGGTCAGTCATTACTCAACTTTGGCTCCTCCAAGAAACAAGAAGTAATTTGTATTGAAAAGGAGGTTGAGCTAAGAGCTCTAGAGTTTGAAGCTGAGATCTTTAAAATATAAGTTTAAAACAAGAAGTAGAGTGCAGAGATAGGAGTTTAAATATAAGTTGAATTGGTTGAGGAAGATAAGGAACATCAACCAATTGAAAAAATTAAAACATTTTAATGTGAAGACTGCTAAAATGTCTTCTCAACTGAGTCGAGCTTGAAGAGGCACATTAAAGAAGTACATTCTGGCAAAGCCAAGTATTATTTTAAACATGACAAAGTGGATGGAAGGTACCAATGCACAACATGCATGAAGTCTTATACTCACTCAGCCAAAGTAAAGAGGCATATCAAAAGCACCACTTAAGTGAATTCCTAATTAAAGATAAAGAAACTTAAAAGCTTATACCTGCTAAAAGAAAAAATAACTCTCTTGAGTCAAAAAGAGAACAGGAGGAAAGGCTCAAGAGGCAGAAGCGTTTTGAATCAATGAATTAGCCAGCAAATGGTACTCTTGTAGCATGTCTTTAAGAGAGAGCTATGTATATACCTGCATTGAATGCAATTGATATTGAAAGCTGTATTGAAAATTACTTGCATTTTGACTTGCCAAAAAAGGCTAAGCTGATAGTGGTTGATGAGTATGCTTACAAAGTATATCCTTTCAAGTATCTAATTAAAAATGAGCAGTATCAAAATGAATTTGCAAATGAATACATAATACTGAGGGAGGCTTAGAAAAAATAGTTTAAGAACTTGCTTAGACTTGATGGAGTTATTCTTGGGCATGGCTTTGTTGCATTAAGACTGAAAAAGTTTGAAATGACTTTAAGAGAGTATCTCTATCGTAATAGATACCCAGATGATTTAAATGAGATACTGTCAGAAATGATTAAGGGTGTTTAAGAGCTCCATGAACTTGGGTATTTACATAGAGATTTGAAGCCTGAAAATGTTATGTTAAATCTCTGTCCTTTAGAAATTGTAGTCATTGATTTCAATAGAGCAATAGGATAAGAAATTGTGACTTTGGCTAAGGTGCTTGGCACTCCAGGATACTTTCCAATCAGGGAGAAGTGGACTAATGGCTCTGTTTAATGGGATGTATGGGCAGTTGCTGCCATAATCTTAGAGTGCGATATGGAAAATATGTCTTACTTTGGAACAAAGCACGAAAAATAATCAATAAGTTTGGCTTCTAAACATATACAACAGGAAGATGTCTGCAATGAAATTAAGAAGCTTGTTGAGATGATAATCGTGAGAGCTCCAGCTTATCCAAGATAATCGCTAGAAGACATTCATGAAGCACACAAGAGAGCTAGATTCAAGAGGTACCACAAAGATAAGCAGATAAAATTTGTTTGAATTAAATAAAATAATACTCATTAAATATTCATTAAATTCCTAAAAAACCTGCATTTTCTCTACTAACCCAATAAGACCCCAACAATACCCTACAAATCAAAGCACTTATAAACCTCACTAAGGGGTTTTGGGGTTTTGATTGACATAGTACTTATATCATCTCGTATGCATAAATTAACTAAGCTAAGTTCTATGTATCTTTTTATAGAATAGCCACATTTCTCTTTTCGTCAAAGATATAAAAGGAGTCTTGAACTCATTCAAAGTAAATTCTCAATGATATTCTTATCATCGTTGTTCGAGTGTAAGGATTTCCAAAAGTTAGCAAATCTTGTAATTTTGACATTCGACTTTTCTTAATGGTTCACATTGAAATTAAGATTTCGAGGCTATGACTATGTTTCGGCTAAATTGAATTTTCAAGCTTCAATAGAATTTACTATCTTTACAATGCTTTATCTTTGCGTTTTCATATCTGCCGACGGGAACCATGTCAATTCTTGCAAGATTATGATTTGAACTTTTATAAGAATGAGATTTAAGACAATAATTTGATTAAAATGCGTTGACGTAATTCATTCATCAATATTTCTTTTTCAACACATGCCAAGCAATTAAACTTTATAACTCAGCTACTTAGAGACTCTAAACACCTTTACTTCATTTTAAATGTTGAATGAATCGCCATTAAAATATAATTAAAACAGTTGCCATTTATACGGACTAACTGAATGCATATGATATCGATTATTCTATTATAATGCTTGTGTTAAAAACTAAGTAAATTCATAAATACGTAATAAAGTCATTTTACTTGTTAGGTAATCTTAAGCTAATAATAGAATAAGGAGAAGGATATAGATTTATTACGTGAGTATAACAATAAACATTTAAATGAAACAATTTTTATCTCTTTGTCTCTACTCAATCTTTCATTTCCAAGAGGTTTTTGTCCCTCTCTTAAGATTATTGAAAGTAAATTGTGCGTGCGTGCAGTCAAGCAGTCAGTCATAAATATCTGAGCCAACTTAATTAAATGTTTTCATTGCTAACTAAAAAAATAGTCAAAGATATTAAGAAACGATGGAGGTTCAATTACTTGTTTGATATTTTGAAGAACCTGCCTGTATTATTATATCTTAAAACTCCTCGTATAAGAGCTCTGTTAAATTTGCCTTTACATTGACATAGTACTTATATCATCTCGTATGCATAAAATTAACTAAGCTAAGTTCTATGTATCTTTTTATAGAATAGCCACATTTCTCTTTTCTTCAAAGATATAAAAGGAGTCTTGAACTCATTCAAAGTAAATTCTCAATGATATTCTTATCATCGTTGTTCGAGTGTAAGGATTTCCAAAAGTTAGCAAATCTTGTAATTTTGACATTCGACTTTTCTTAATGGTTCACATTGAAATTAAGATTTCGAGGCTATGACTATGTTTCGGCTAAATTGAATTTTCAAGCTTCAATAGAATTTACTATCTTTACAATGCTTTATCTTTGCGTTTTCATATCTGCCGACGGGAACCATGTCAATTCTTGCAAAATTATGATTTGAACTTTTATAAGAATGAGATTTAAGACAATAATTTGATTAATATGCGAAGACGTAATTCTTTCATCAATATTTCTTTTTCAACACATGCCAAGCAATTAAACTTTATAACTCAGCTCATTCGAGACTCTTAATACCTTAACTTCATTTTAAAAGTTGAATTAATTGTCACTAAATAATCACTTAAACCTTTGCAATTTAAACAGTCTAACTGAATGCATATGATATCTATTATTCTATTATAATGCTTGTGTTAAAAACTATTAAATTCTATAAATACGTAATAAAGTCATTTTACTTGTTAGGTAATCTTAAGCTAATAATAGAATAAGGAGAAGGATATAGATTTATTACGTGAGTATAACAATAAACATTTAAATGAAACAATTTTTATCTCTTTGTCTCTACTCAATCTTTCATTTCCAAGAGGTTTTTGTCCCTCTCTTAAGATTATTGAAAGTAAATTGTGCGTGCGTGCAGTCAAGCAGTCAGTCATAAATATCTGAGCCAACTTAATTAAATTTTTTCATTGCTAACTAAATAAGTTGTCAAAGATATTAAGATGCGAGAGACGTTCAATTACTTGTTTGAGAATTTTAAGAACCTGCCTGTATTATTATATCTTAAAACTCCTCGTATAAGAGCTTTGTTAAATTTGCCTTTACATTGACATAGTACTTATATCATCTCGTATGCATAAAATTAACTAAGCTAAGTTCTATGTATCTTTTTTATAGAATAGCCACATTTCTCTTTTCTTCAAAGATATAAAAGGAGTCTTGAACTCATTCAAAGTAAATTCTCAATGATATTCTTATCATCGTTGTTCGAGTGTAAGGATTTCCAAAAGTTAGCAAATCTTGTAATTTTGACATTCGACTTTTCTTAATGGTTCACATTGAAATTAAGATTTCGAGGCTATGACTATGTTTCGGCTAAATTGAATTTTCAAGCTTCAATAGAATTTACTATCTTTACAATGCTTTATCTTTGCGTTTTCATATCTGCCGACGGGAACCATGTCAATTCTTGCAAGATTATGATTTGAACTTTTTATAAGAATGAGATTTAAGAAAATAATTTGCTTAAAATGCGTTGACGTAATTCATTCATCAATATTTCTTTTTCAACACATGCCAAGCAATTAAACTTTATAACTCAGCTACTTAGAGACTCTAAACACCTTTACTTCATTTTAAATGTTGAATGAATCGCCATTAAAATATAATTAAAACAGTTGCCATTTATACGGACTAACTGAATGCATATGATATCGATTATTCTATTATAATGCTTGTGTTAAAAACTATTAAATTCTATAAATACGTAATAAAGTCATTTTACTTGTTAGGTAATCTTAAGCTAATAATAGAATAAGGAGAAGGATATAGATTTATTACGTGAGTATAACAATAAACATTTAAATGAAACAATTTTTATCTCTTTGTCTCTACTCAATCTTTCATTTCCAAGAGGTTTTTGTCCCTCTCTTAAGATTATTGAAAGTAAATTGTGCGTGCGTGCAGTCAAGCAGTCAGTCATAAATATCTGAGCCAACTTAATTAAATTTTTTCATTGCTAACTAAATAAGTTGTCAAAGATATTAAGATGCGAGAGACGTTCAATTACTTGTTTGAGAATTTTAAGAACCTGCCTGTATTATTATATCTTAAAACTCCTCGTATAAGAGCTTTGTTAAATTTGCCTTTACATTGACATAGTACTTATATCATCTCGTATGCATAAAATTAACTAAGCTAAGTTCTATGTATCTTTCTTATAGAATAGCCACATTTCTCTTTTCGTCAAAGATATAAAAGGAGTCTTGAACTCATTCAAAGTAAATTCTCAATGATATTCTTATCATCGTTGTTCGAGTGTAAGGATTTCCAAAAGTTAGCAAATCTTGTAATTTTGACATTCGACTTTTCTTAATGGTTCACATTGAAATTAAGATTTCGAGGCTATGACTATGTTTCGGCTAAATTGAATTTTCAAGCTTCAATAGAATTTACTATCTTTACAATGCTTTATCTTTGCGTTTTCATATCTGCCGACGGGAACCATGTCAATTCTTGCAAGATTATGATTTGAACTTTTATAAGAATGAGATTTAAGACAATAATTTGATTAAAATGCGTTGACGTAATTCATTCATCAATATTTCTTTTTCAACACATGCCAAGCAATTAAACTTTATAACTCAGCTACTTAGAGACTCTAAACACCTTTACTTCATTTTAAATGTTGAATGAATCGCCATTAAAATATAATTAAAACAGTTGCCATTTATACGGACTAACTGAATGCATATGATATCGATTATTCTATTATAATGCTTGTGTTAAAAACTATTAAATTCTATAAATACGTAATAAAGTCATTTTACATGTTAGGTAATCTTTAGCTAATAATAGAATAAGGAGAGGGATATAGATTTATTACGTGAGTATAACAATATACATTTAAATGAAACGATTTTTATCTCTTTGTCTCTATTCAATCTTTCATTTCCAAGAGGTTTTAGTCCCTCTCTTAATATTATTGAAAGAAAATTGTGTTTGCGTGCGTATGCGCGTGCATGCAGTCAAGCAGTCAGTCATAAATATCTGAGCCAACTTAATTAAATGTTTTCATTGCTAACTAAAAAAATAGTCAAAGATATTAAGAAACGATGGAGGTTCAATTACTTGTTTGATATTTTGAAGAACCTGCCTGTATTATTATATCTTAAAACTCCTCGTATAAGAGCTCTGTTAAATTTGCTTTTACATTACCCCAAAACCCCTTAGTGAGGTTTATAAGTGCTTTGATTTGTAGGGTGTTGTTGGGGTCTTTTTGGGGTTAGTAGAGTAATTAGGCCAATTTGCAATATGAGAAATAGAAATTAGCGAAATTTAGGGTCTATATATGATGCGAAATATTTAGATTTACTGCTTAAGCTTAGGTATGGTACGGTATTAATATAGATTAAGTCAAACCAGTACTGAATTATGCAGCAATAGCAAAGCTCTTACACAAGAGTGCCTCTACTGTTAGGTATCACTGCATGTTAGCTGTTTAACATTTTAATTCAGGCACTTGAAAGCATCCTGCAAGAAAATACAAGTTCTCACAGCACCATATTGACTACCTCTGCGACTCAAAGACTTTGAAGTATTGGGCACACTTTCCATTAGACTAGCGAGCTGTGATGTTTCATCGCAAGTTTCCTGACATGTGTATCTCTCCTTAGACTATAGTCAATATTTATAGAAGAAATGGTATTACTTTCAAGGCTTTCAACAGAGTGAAGAGAGTGATTGATTTTACAGTGCCATTTTATAGTAATAATTTAAACTATATATATGATTAAATGCAGAGGGCTATTACTAATAACATCAAGTTCATACACGTTGATGAAGCTGTATTCACCTTCAACACTTTTATTAATAAGTCTTGGTATAAGAAGTATGATAATATAGAAGTTTATGACTAAAAAGTGAGGGTAGTCACCCATGCAATATTAGCTGGTATAAGTGAAGATTCAGGCTTAGAGAGTTATGCTATTCACCCTCGCTCTATTAAGCGAGAGTAGTATATAGAGTTCCTACATAAACTCAGAGAGAAGTATAGTAACCAAGAGATCATCCTGTTTGTTGATAACCTCTCAGTTCATAAGACTAAGGAGTCTAAGAAAGCTTATGAAGAGCTAAACAGAACTCCTGTATACAACGTTCCTTATAACCCATAATTTAATGGAATTGAATTCTACTGGAGTTAAATCAAGACTCACTAAAAGAAGCTGCTGCTGTATCATCTAATGCATGACCTGCCCATCGATACAGTTGACTTAATTCAAAGCAGCTGTAAGAGAGTGAGCGAAAATAAGACAACAATTTGTGCAAGAGAGGGAAGAATGAATGTTTATAAATAAGTTTTAGATTTAAACGAATGAATATATTCACATATTAAATTAACCCAGAAAGGGATTTGTCTTCTCTTTCTTCTCCTCTTCTTATGGCTTGCCTAGGCACATGTTTCTTCTCTTAGTGCCAGCACCTGCATCTATATTCATTTCATCTGGCTTTTAAACATCTTTATAAAGTCTCATTGGGGCTAACTTCATATATTTTCTATGACTTTCTCTCTCTGTGAACCTTTGCATTCTCTTTCATTAGGAATATGCCAGTCCCAGATTTCCCTATAAAGTAATAAATCAATGCTTACTAGAGAGGTAAGGATGGTTCTTAAGCTCAGCGAGCCAGGCCTCACTTATTAGTATGCCTTGCTTCTTTTAATCTTCAGGAGAAATAGAGTAGCGTTTTTTGTGAGCTTCTTCAATGATCTCTTTGAGATAACTCTCTCTTAAAGTGCCAAGAACACCAAAGAAGAAGCTCCTTTCTGGAAGCTTGTTGGAGAGTTGTTTCTTGGTAGGAAGATAAACAACCAACTCTTCATCATTCATCTCATCCTCGTAGAGATTAGTGACTGAAATCTCTGGGTAGTTTGGTATATCTACCAACTTTATTTCATTGTTTTTAAAGGCTTTCTTCTCATCGCAGAGTATAGCTTTTAAGAATGAAATTTTGGTACCTTCCATCGTTGGAAGGAATAAACCCACTATAGTATATGATTCAGTATATGTCACATGCTTACCATGCTAAGAGAGGTATCGATAGAGATCTTCCTTGCTTCTAAATCTTGAGATCATTTCTTAAGCTTCAACCCTCTTCATTGCAGTACTTATAGATTCCATCCTTGTTCCTTCTCTTCTTATTGAATTTCAAATTATAATATTTAGAGTTCTGGATCCTACTATTAAAAATCTTAGTATTTAATATGGGCATCTTATAGGAGGTCAACTTGGTAAGGATACGTGGAGAAAGCTGGCAGAAGCTGTATCAAACTTTAGAGATGGAGCTTCCATTATTATCAATTTAGTTCCATTAAATTAGTACTAAATTTGTTTAAACTTAATTAGTACCGGTACTAAATTCGTTTAAATTTAATTGGTACCAATATAATAGTACCAAAACTTAATTAGTACCAAGTTTTAAACTAATGAGGTTTTAATGGAAAAGTTCCAAAATGGTTCAAAACCTAATTGGTACCAGTACCAACTCAATTTTATACTTGGTTGGTACCTAAATCGAAATTATTAAGTATGAAATAAGAAAAATTATATTTATAAACAAAGCATAAATATGATCTCTAACACCTTATATTCAACCGTAATTGTTGTCGTATCAACTCCTATACAGAGTGACTATAGCCAGAATAGTTATTAGAGCTTTATAATAGAAATTTAAATTTGAATTTAAACATGGCGTCCAACTTAAATCGTAAGGCAGTTTCTCTTGGAACAGGTCAATCATTACTCAACTTTGGCTCCTCCAAGAAAAAAGAAGTAATTTATATTGAAAAGGAGGTTGAGCTAAGAGCTCTAGAGTTTGAAGCTGAGGTCTTTAAAATATAAGTTTAAAACAAGAAGTAGAGTGCAGAGATAGGAGTTTAAATATAAGTTGAATTGGTTGAGGAAGATAAGGAACATCAACCAATTGAAAAAATTAAAACATTTTAATGTGAAGACTGCTAAAATGTCTTCTCAACTGAGTCGAGCTTGAAGAGGCACATTAAAGAAGTACATTCTGGCAAAGCCAAGTATTATTTTAAACATGACAAAGTGGATGGAAGGTACCAATGCACAACATGCATGAAGTCTTATACTCACTCAGCCAAAGTAAAGAGGCATATGCAAAAGCACCACTTAAGAGAATTCCTAATTAAAGATAAAGAAACTTAAAAGATTATACCTGCTAAAAGAAAAAATAACTCTCTTGAGTCATAAAGAGAACAGGAGGAAAGGCTCAAGAGGCAGAAGCGTTTTGAATCAATGAATCAGCCAGCAAATGGTACTCTTATAGCATGTATTTAAGAGAGAGGTATGTATATACCTGCATTGAATGCAATTGATATTGAAAGCTGTATTGAAAATTACTTGTATTTTGACTTGCCAAACAAGGCTAAGCTGATAGTGGTTGATGAGTATGCTTACAAAGTATATCCTTTCAAGTATCTCATTAAAAATGAGCAGTATCAAATGAATTTGCAAATGAATACATAATACTGAGGGAGGCTTAGAAAAAATAGTTAAAGAACTTGCTTAGACTTGATGGAGTTATTCTTGGGCATGGCTTTGTTGCATTAAGACTGAAAAAGTTTGAAATGACATTAAGAGAGTATCTCTATCATAATAGATACCCAGATGATTTAAATGAGATACTGTCAGAAATGATTAAGGGTGTTTTAGAGCTCCATGAACTTGGGTATGTACATAGAGATTTGAAGCCTGAAAATGTTATGTTAAATCTCTGTCCTTTAGAAATTGTAGTCATTGATTTCAAT
>ARYC01020318.1:0-19234 GCA_000711775.1 Oxytricha trifallax
ATTATTTCTTTTTTCAATTTTTTCGATTATACGATACATATATTTTTTGCCTTAAGATTATTTTCGATTAAGTATTTTTCTAACAACAAGTAAGAAGCATTTAAGTTTAAAAGGAAGCCTAATTATCTAGTAGATTTATTTAAATTTAATAAGTTATAGCTTAAATTAAATGTTTTTGTAGTTTTTATTATTTTAAATTAAAAGTTCACTGCGTTAAAAGTAAAATTTAATTACATATTCAAGTAAGTAATGAAATTTAAAGGAACTTTGACTTTTATTTCAAGGAACACTATATATTAGCAAGCAACACTATTTAAACCATTAAAAAAGAGTGTCAGAAACAGAAAAGTAGCACAAAATAAAATGAAAAATGAAATTAAGTTATTATGAGATGAATGAATAAATTATAACTTTGTTTTAATTAATTTAAATAGTTTATTAAGAATTAAGAAGTTTTTTCTAACAAGGAGTTGTATTTATATATCTTGTCACTTTTTACACTTTCTTTCATCTAAATTTTGATATGTGTTTTTTACATAATCTGTATAAGAAAATGTTATCAAGTTAAATTTACGTTTTTTATCCCTCTGCCTGGATGATCCTTGAGTAGTGAGAGAGGCTCACCCTTTCGCTCTATAATAAATTTAATTAAACTAATTTTAATTCTTTGAGATCGTTAGGTTTCTAAGAGCTACTCTTGACTAGTAGAAATTATGTTCGTCTACTGTAAATTGTATAACAGACACTTTTAATATATTGTTAATCATAAATAATTCTTAAGAAAAATTGTTCCAGATAATTTCGATAAATTAGTTCGTTAGCATCATCATTCGTATTTTGGTACTTTATAAGATCCTCACACAAATTTTCTTCATCCCATAATCGTCTTAGAATAAGTTTAGGAAAGGAGACATTGATTTCATTTGATTTTGTTATTTTTTAGGTACCTTTCAAAACATGCATCTCTTGGAAATCTTAAGGTACATTGCTTGGATGAAAGCCATATAATGTTGCCTGTAATTGATTGAGACTTTAAAGCTTCTACTCGACTTTATATTATAAATTAGTCAGATTTTATTCTAAACTAACATTTAAATTTAATGGCGAAATTTGTTTATTTATTTAGGAATATTTTTACTTATTTTAAGTGATTTCTATTTTTCTATTAATTAAGTACGTTTACTAAGTTTAAATAATGTTTAATAATAGCATATTTTAAAAACTTTAATCCATATTTCAAAGATTTATTATTGTTTTTAAATTTGTTAAATCTGCAAAAATAATTTATTAATTCTCTAAGTATATTGCTATACTTGCTAACATTTATTTAAAAAAGGATTTTTAGTTATATTATTAAGGCTTTTATTAATTAAATTCCATTCTATTTATAAAATTGATCAACAAAAATTAAAAACATTTCATTAAAAACTTCAATGAGTATAAAGCTAATATCATTTTGATTCACTCTAATCATTATCAATTATTGCTAAAATAGATAAAAATAGGAAATTTAAGAAATAAAGTTTAATTAATCATATTAAAGAAATATAAACTGCCATGAATTAGGAGTGTTACTAATAGTAATTTGATTTAAATTCAAAGTAATTAATAAAATCTTAATTAAATATATATATTAGTGGTCTAGTGGTCTAGTGGTCTGGCCATAGTTTTTAGTGGTCTACCGGTAGTATATTAATTAGTCTTAATAACTTAATTGCATGTGTAGACTACTTATTACTGCACAGTATCACTAGTCATTTCTCCTGCTGTGCTCTGACCACTGTCTGACTCCCTCATTAGTCCTCCTTCTTCTCTTTCTGATCGGAGTGAAATCTTGCGTTCAGGAAGCGGGCGACCATCGGCGCGGTCAAAGGGAATGCATCCTCCCCGCTTTGTGTGGGTATTTCTGATTCACATAGTAGGCACCGGGACTTAAATGCATTGGCATCCTCGGGGTCCATCTTGCCAAAGGGAAGAGTGTTAGATGTGATTACTACGAAACATCCCGTGTACTTATAGTCGACGCCGCCGTACTTCTACTCTATGGCCATCCCTTCACCCTCCATCAACCGCTTCATCCCTGCTATCCTAGATGATCCAAATGCTTTCGTAAGATTGATCTCGTTTGCGATGAGAATCTGTGGCTCTCCGACCTTGCCCTGCTTCATGGGGACGTGAAAATGCGAATTCGACTGCACGTATTGTTCACACACGAATATCTCCGAGTTGGTGGTCTCCGGCATGTTGTCTCCATTATCTTTTTAAAATACATTTAAGTTATTAAGACTAATTAATATACTTACCGGTAGACCACTAAAAACTATGGCCAGACCACTAGACCACTAATTATATATATATTAATTACTGATATAATTAATTACTTTAAAATCAAATCAAATTACTATTAGTAACACTCCTAATTCATGGCAGTTTATATTTCTTTAATATGATTGATTAAACTTTATTTCTTAAATTTCCTATTTTTATCTATTTTAGCAATAATATTCTTCACAATAATTCACTCAATAAGCTGTTAGCTAAAAAGTTTCTAATAAGATAATTATTACGAAGTTCAGTCTAATAATTTATTTGTTATAGATAGAAAGTAATTCCATCTTACTATGAACACAATATCAATTAGTCTTAGTGCTTAAATTCCCCAAAATTTTGTCTATTATTTAAATAATTTTAACTGTATATGAAGGGATTGTAATAGTTTAGATCCCAATTTAATTTCTCATTTACTTTGATTGAGTAATCATAAGTGCCAATAAATTCTTCAAAATTGTAAAATGTTTGAATGAGTAAATTCTTAGATTTTATATACATATATCTGTGAATAATTTAAAATTTTTGAAGTTTATTAGACTGTTACACCAATCTTATTAATGCTAATTAAAGCTAACATATATCAGTTCTAACATTTAGAAATTTTCTTAGATTAGAGTTGAGGGACCTACTCACAAATACTAGATAGTCATATTGAAATAATGAATAGTATTTAATTTTTTTCATTGCTTAGGTTTTATTATTTGAAATATTTAAGTTGCCATAATGATATCATAATTATTAAAAGAGTATTTTGTTTTTGATTAAATCTTGAATAAAATATTTTAATTATTAAATTTTAATCATGTTTCTTAAATTAAAATCTCTCTCACGATCCTTCTTCAACTATAAATCCAAATTTTTTAGTTTATTCTAATATAAATATTATTTTTTTGTAAATAGTATAAGCTATTAGTTTAAAATATTAATCGTATTCAAGATATATTTAATTTTCATCTTCTTATTGTTCTTAAATCTTTAGAAGATTGTTATCCATTTAATTTTTTATGTTCTCAATCACTCTAGTTCTTTAATTATTTCTTAAATATTTCATAATAATTATTAATATATATTACTGTTGAGTGAACATGGAGCACTAACTTGCCGGAGCTAATGGAGTTGGGTGCGTGGAACAGGGCCCCTGGAATACTGCAGTGGTACTCATGCGCGGACAGACACTGTATCCGAAGAGCCTAGTACTACAACTCCAGGTGATGACGACGATTCTCATTCCGATGTAACCAGAGAAGATTGAGGTGCAATGTACTCTTGGAAATCATGGCTGACTCAATGAAAACTGAAGATGAAGAGTACTCTGATTATCCATGATTACAAAAATGGCCAAAAGAAATAAAAATGAGAAACCACCGATACGCTGAGAGCGCGGAGAATCACTGACAGTCTGAAATTCAGCGGTCTAGGGAAATCCTGTGACAATAATATATAATAATATCTGACTAACTTATTTCAGATCAAACATTGTATATATCAACAGTAATATATGATTACCTTAGTTTAGGATGTTTAATATAGAGATCAATTTTGATTTCTTTTTTATTTACTCCTATAATTCCATAATTCACTATTTCATTATAATTTTAGCTGATAACTAATTCAGGTTTGTTTTAACTTTTTTTATTACTCAATTAATTATCCTTTAAATATAAACTAATAAATGTAATTAAAAACAATATTTATTACATTTGAATAGATATTTATTTTTTAAAATTGATTTTAATTATGAAAGAATTAATGATTTTCTAAATTAATTCTGATAGAGGTGGGCTTAAAATTGCTTTTTATTAACTTTTAAATAAATTTTCCTTTATTTTTTTGTAAAGTTGATGATTAATTTCTTGGAAAAGATTAATGCCTTATTTAATCATACAAGAACGATCAGAAAGTCAGATTTTATTGCAAGTCTCAAATTTTGTTAGATGAAGATTTTATTTTGCATTCATGCCATAGTCATTTTACTAAAAAGTTTTCATCGTATATTTAAATTTATTATTACCTTCTAATAGCCATTCATGCTATGAAGTATGCTTCACCCAACAGACATTTATTGAAATAAAAGTTCTGTTAAATAATCACTGTCTCGTGAAATTTCATTAATTTCTGAGAGTTTTATGGTGATAAATTTTTTAAATCAATTACTTATTTTAGAATTTAGTCCAGATATAATTGAGATTTTTTTCAATCAAGTCACTTAGTATAGGTTATAATTAAGTTTTAATAATTAGAATTTTATTGTTATTTAATTTCTTTAGAAAGTAATTAAATTATTGTTAGAAGATTTAATAGTAGAGGATTCCTGAAGTTGATCATATAGTTAGTAACTCTGGATATTTTGTTCAATTAAAATTGGCCTATAAATTAACTGATCATAAACTATAATCTATTAGAATTAAACTTTCTAAAAGATTAAACTATTAATCTTATTTTTTTGAAATTGAATGAAACTTAAACCCAGGCTAGTCATTATTAAAATTTAGATGCTAGATTATTTGAAGGCAAATTTATTCAAAAGATAAATGGAATAGGTTCATCTTTGTAAATATATCCTTTGAAAAAAATATTTTTTATATAGAGGGATGAATCTTCCAGGCTACAAGAATACATCAATGAGATTTTATAACAAATTTTTAGTAAGGCTAAATATTATTTCAGAAATACATTCAATTTTGGAAAAGAATTTGAATTAAACTAATTCAATTTTAAAATTATAGCAGATATACAATCCAAAGTGAATCAAAATTTAAAAAAATAGGATTCTACGGTAGATCCCGTAATTAATGCTAGACTATACTATTGGCAATATTTCTGAATCATCCCAAAAGCGAGATATTTTGATTTTGAGCTAACTCCCAAAAATAGTATATGGGTTTTTTTCACTTGAGCGATGAGATAAATTAATTATTGAAATTATAATCAAATTCGCTGACCATAGAGTATAATTTTGTCAGGGTTTGGAGACATTTTCCTTAAACATAACTGAACGTAATTAATAATTAATTAAATAATCTTAATTAATTTTCCTAAATCGAATGTATTCCTACAGTATTAATAAATTAAAGGATCGAAGCTCTTCTGCTATTCTGAATTTAAATAAAGAATATATTAAACTAAATAAATGTGGACCAAACATGAATGAGATACCTTATATTTTTTAATGATCCAAAACAATTGCTAGAGTGAGATTTCTATTATATAATAGTTGGATCAAAAGAACCTGATTATATTCATTAATAATTAAAAGTCAGACGAGACTTAGGAATTTAGAATTACTTGACTACTTCCAATAACGAGCCATGCCATTCAGAAAATATATTTACGAATCAATTTAAAAAGAACCATTTTTTATAGTAAATAGCGAATGAAAATTTACAAATTGTAAATTATGTCAAAGGGCAAAGGATTGACTAAGCTTAAAGTATATTCATAGGCAAACGCAAATAGACTAAAAATGAAAGAATACTTTTGATTAAAAAGTTAATTGTAAAGGTATTTTAAACATTCAAATCAAATCTGTATTTAGGAAATTAACCAGTAGGATATTTAAATATATTAAATATCAGGGACAATTACTGAGCAAGTTAATAAACTACATAAAAAATAAAAAAATTCAAGTTTAAAATTGAATATTATTTATTTAATTATTTTAAAATGTAATTATAATCATGAATAATAATAAGTATCATTAAAGTCTCTTAAAATTTTAAATTATCTTTAAATCTATTATTTATTTTTTTATTGTTAATATTTAATCTTCTACAATTCTTATAGTCTTTTTGCTAGAGATTATAAAGTATTACTTCACTTTATATATACAAACAAGATTGTTTTTAATAAGCTGAAATTTAAATTAAATAAATAAATAAATAATTCTTATAATAGAAATAGTTAAAAATGGAAATCTTCTTAAAATCTCAATTATTTCCCCTTCTACTTCAATTTTACATCCATTAGGATGTATAAAATTTTTCTTTTCTGTTTATTGCTCTTCAGTTAGATCTTTCTAGCATAAACTTTTCAAAAGATCTAGGACCTTAGTAAGATTATATTTTAAAAATATGTTTTTGTAACTAAATTTTTAAATGAAATGACACTACATTTTCTTATCAGACATATTTTTATTAATTATCTATTTATTTAATTTTTTAAAACAAACTGACTTTATTCAAAAAAAAAGTATCGTAAATCTATGATATCGTTTAATTATCTAAAATATGAACCTGTGGAATTATATCTATAAGTGCCATTAAACAAAATAGTTCTTAAAAATTATTTTTTCAGACTCATCATTTCTTTTTGATATGTAAATTTGTGAATTATTATCAAAATACAATTGATTTGGGAAAATTAAATCAAAATATATTTAGCGATAGCGTAATTAGTGGCAGTTATGTTTTTAATTTTAAACTTATTGTACATTGTACATTGTACAGTTTTATGATTTTAGTTTTATAATATTAAGGCGTACATAAATATTAGTACAATTGTACATTGTACATTGTACAGTTCAAGTATAATTGTTTTTTTAAAACCCATTTGTACAAAAGTGTGATTTTACTCATTTTTTAAGTAAAGTGAGATTTTACTTAAAGCGAATTACACATTATCTCTACACACTGTAGCTGAATAAGCTTTACCTCTTCGAAAGGGATCTGTTGTTTAGGCTTTTTATCTCTGATTTTGATGTAGAATCAGATACTGCTCTTTGTAAATTTAGAGACTGTCTATATACCTTTACCCACTGCTCATTGCTTATAGATACCCTTCTTCCCTCAGCTAATCATCTTTTCTTTGCAATTCAATGTCCTTTTATTTAACCAGCAAAGACTTGAAAATAATTGGTGGTGGAAAAGCTACTAATTCTTTCTTGAGGCATCAGCCTGTAGGCTATCCTCTTTCTTCCATTACTTTTTTATACATATTTTAATATTTAACTAATTACAATATAATTTATTACATATCACATTCGTTTTGTACAAATGGGTTTTAAAAAAACAAATATACTTGAACTGTACAATGTACAATTGTACTAATAATTGTGTACTCCTTAATATTTAAAAGACTAAAAACAATCATGTATAAGGTACAATGTACAATAAGTTTAAAATTAAAAACATAACTGCCACTAATTACGCTATCGCTAAATATATTTTGATTTAATTTTCCCAAATCAATTGTATTTTGATAATAATATTGTCGATAAATAAACAGATCTTCTTATCTTAATTGAGTCTATAAATATTTGAAAAGTTTACATAATGTCAACCTTTATTTATTTAAATTAAATTATTAAAAAGCTCTTTATTCCTTGTTCATTACTGATAAAACAAATGCTGATTAAAAAACATTTTTATACCTTTTTATTAATGATAAATATTTTAATAATTTTATATGAATATAGCCTATATTTTTGGGAGTAGCAGTAGAACACACTAGATACTTCTTCAACATATATTATTTTGATTCTTGAATTTTTTCAGTAAAAAAACCTATAAAAATTATTTCTCCTTTTATTCATCAATAATATTTGATGATTTAAAATATTATTAAATAGATAGGTCCTCTTGACCTATTTAAATATTAAGACCATAATTTTTAAAAATGTTAAAAGCTGTTGAGAATTATAATTAATTTTTTTTATTTCTAGTTTTTTTATTTCAACTTGTTTGCAGTGATAAGTGCTGCATATTTTAAAATTATTAATGACTCATCAAGAAATCTAATTATAAGATTTTTAATTGTTCCTCTATATTAGGTTTTTATTTTGAACAAATTTCTTATTTTTAGAATCAAGCAACACATTGTCAGATTAAATATTAAGAAGTCTAAATAATAACTTCTTAATATATTTACAACAGTTCAAGCCTACTAAAATTTTAAAATCTGTAAGTGTTAATGCTAAATCTAAAACGAATATTAAAATGAGGCACCCCTTCTAGATGGAGGTAACCTTGTGGAGAGAATGATATTTAATTTTAAAAATTCAAGATTCTCAAGATTCTATATACACTTACCTTAAATCCTTTAGGAACTTAAAAGTCTATTTGGAATGAATCCTTGTTATTATATGTCATGTAAACTTTTGATTATTTATAGGCACTTCAATCTTAGATATTGCCTATAATAATTTAGCTTGTGTTAGTAAGATTCTCACTTTGTAACTTTGATTATCAAAGTATTTACAATTATTAGATTTATTTGAAAGAATTTATGCCATATGATTAGTAACTCATTTTTTCATAATTATGTTGACCAATAAAACATGAATGATTAAGGTGTCTCATGAAGATAAATTTGAACAAAAGAATTTAAATTATGTTGTTTTTGATTTTTGGTATTCGATATTACATTTACTTTTTAATTTATATTCTAAAATTTAAATAATTTGTTTTCATAAAAAAAAAGTAAAAAGGGGTTAGCAATAAAGACTATGAGTATTCAAAATTTTGACTATTAAAATATTAATAATTTAAGTTATTAATCTGCAAATCGAATGAAAAATTAAAAGAATCAGATGTATATTTTTATCATTTATTAACATTCATCAAACTTACAAATTTCTCTAATAAAATGGTAATAATCTAATTTCTTTTTACACTTAATAGAGAGACTTGAAATAACTAAAAAAATGTTTTTAAATTAAAAGTGAGACAATTTATTTAAATATCTATCAACTCATTCTGCAGTTACCCCCTTTTTGACAAAGTATTATTTAAGAAATAATAAACAAGACATTTAAAAATCTATTTTAAAAAATATGGAAGAATTAAACAATTAATAACGAAACTGGTTCACCGTACAAAGTCTAATAATTCATTTATTGGGTTGGTACTTTAACACACAATTGAAAAAATCTTAAAAATCTCTTTTAAAAATAGTAGAAATTAATTTTAAATCAATGAATGTTCTTTATTAAATATTTGTATTATATCAAGATTATAAATATATATTAAAATTTTATTTGTTTGTTTTTTTTTTAAAATTTATTATTTAATTTTGGTTTACAAGGAATTTACTTTATCTCTACTAAAATAATTTGATTCTTAATCTAAAAATATCAGTTTAATTAATGCAATAAAACACCGACTTTATTTGTTAGATTTTTTTCTAAGCCTCACTAAATCTACAACGACTTAAAAAGCAAGGACTGTAACAGCATAAAGTTTAATTTGGGCCAAGTAATGAAAGTTATAGAAAATGAATTTCTGGAATTAGTGCAAGAGTATTAAAAGATAATTAGTATTTTAAAATTAAGTTAAAACTAGAGAATAAGAAATTTAGGTTAGAATCAATAGACTGCAAAGAAACACAGCATGGAAGATAAATTGACAAATAAGAGAAGAAATAATATGCTTAATAAAAAACTGAATATATTATGTGAATTCAAAAAAATCCTTCAGATATTACAGCGAACTATGTCTTGTTAATATAGATCATTTTAGGAATAAGAAATGTAGTATTTTAATTAAAAATTTTATGGAAAATATCAAAATGTTTTAATTACTGATTTAAGTTTTAGATAAAATGCTTATGCTCCCTTATAAAAAAAATTTGTTAATAGGCAAAATATAAGAAACAAATTCGACAATGTTCCTCACGCTTACTCAAATATTATCAAAGCTAAGAGAGTAGATGCATCAGAAAAGCCAGATTATCTTAATCATAAAAAAAGCAATAATCCAAATAGCTAAAAAAATTATAGAATTATTTGCAAAAGAGACCACATTTTTATTATAAAAGACATAGCTGCAAAAGAATTAATTCGTAATAACCTGAAAAAAATTTAGACATTGAGATATAGTTTCAAAACTTATTAATTTTAATTATATTAAATATATATGTTTAATTAAACTAATATTAAATAATTATTTATGACTTAAACAAACAGCCCTGGCATTATACTTTTTAATTAAATTTTATCTTATATTTTTCAGAATAAAATAAAGGTTATCATGACATGATTAAGTAAGATTCACTTATATAAAAATTGCTATTTTAAATAACTTTTTGAAACTTCATTATTATAGTTTTATTAAATTTCTAATAACATAATACACCATCAAATATCAAGTTTGTTTTAAAAAATTAAACAAATTTAATCTTTAAAATACTAATAGATGAAATAATCATAAATATTGCTAAATTAATTTATCTGTTAATAATTTTTTGACCTACCTTAAATATTCTAAAGTGGTACAATTGATTCTCTGAAATCCTTTTAATTAAACTTAATATATAAAAGAGTATATTGATCATGTATAATGAGGTTGAGAATTTACAATTAATAATTTAATACTAAGCATGAATTTTGTTAATGATTTGATTTTAATATTGTTTAAAAAGTAAGATTACTGTGAGAATCGAACACTTATTTTTAAGGTTGCGAATATTATAATCTACCATATAATCTTAGGTTTGATATTTGGTTTTTACTGTTTTATTTGTCTTATAATATACTTAATATCATTCTCAGTTTAATTATTCCAATCACTATGATTTTTTGCAGAACTTCTAACTGTTATTACAAGAGAAGTTTTAGAGACTAGAATATTTCCTTTTAAGAAAAGATATATACAGCAGAGGATTTCTACAAATGAAATGAACAAGATAAAGAAAAGCTCTACTAAATGGATAAAGTTATATCAACAAGAACTTTTTGAATATAAGAAACGTTAAATTAGAGAGGTAATATATTATCTATTGATGAATAAGAAAGCTATATCGTTATAAGATTAAATATGATTAAATAATAAAAAAGGTAACTTAAAACACAATGATGTTATTAATGATTTGATAAGTAAATATTAATAATTATTCAAGTATATGAATGTATATTTTATATCATTTAAATTAATCTCCCAAATTCTTACATTCTTTTATTAAGGATTCATACTTTGCTAGTTTTATAAAGAAATATATTAATCTATTAAGTATAGAATGTGATTCATGAGTTTCTCTAATAATTTTTTTTATCCACAAAATATGCATTATAAATTACTTATTATATGTTTCTAAAATTCTATTTAGATATAATAAATCTAAAATAAATTAAAATATATAATACAAGAGGTTAATTTAAAATTTTAATAGTTAAAAAAAAATCACTTTATTCTTTGGGGTAAAACAGTGTGCTGAGTAAATGATATAATATTGTTTTTTATAAACTTTAAATGACTATGATGGTGGTTTATACGATACAGTTTATTATAAAAATTTAGTAAAAATAAATATTTATAATAAAATTATTAGTAGGATAAGAAGATATGAAATACTCAAATTAGTATTTTAAAGATAATTATTGTTATATTATTTTGTATATTCTGCTAATTGTTTAAAAATTATGTCACTCTGAGGAATTAACCCATAAATTTAAATTTAGAATCCCAATTTATGCCCATTAATTTATCTGTTTAAATTTGCTGTTCTATGTAAATAATTTTGTTTTACATATTATTGAATTATTTAGTCTAGTAATTCAAGAAACTAAGTCTATTTCCTCTTATTTTTTTCTCTATACTCTAAGTTGAATTTGTTTGATTTCTTAAGATTTATTATTTGATTCTAAAGATTTTTTTTCATATTCAATAGTAAATATTGCAAGATTAAATAGGGAACATAAATAATAATTTTATGTGCATAGGCACATAAATTTCAATTTTTTGGTAATATACATATAAAGTTATATTAATGTAAAGGTAATTAATTTATTAATTATAAGTATATTACTTAATTTCTAATGATTTTAAATTTGAATAAAAAATAGTTAAAATTTCTAATTTATGTAACCATACACCTAAATATTTAATTTATGTTCCCATTGTTAAGTATTAGTAATTTATTATTGAAGTTTAATATATAAATATAAATTAATTTCACTAATAAATTTGTCAAATCAAAACAAGTCACTGGACTACGAGGTTTCAGCATTTGATGATGAACCAGATAATGATGGGCTTGTAGGAGAGTAAGAAAAAAACGAAAGCAGCAGTCTTTCAGCTTTCAGTATTGACCCAAACGATTTCAAATAATTAAGAGAATATATTGACTTATGGCAGAGATGGAGTTTTCGAAAAGGGCAAAGATTCTAAAAGACAAATCGTCAACCAAATAAGTTCATAGAATGTGAGGTTTGTTATCAAGTTTATACTACATAGGAGTTGAATCGCCATAAACAAACACATGCTAGATAGAATGGGAAGTTTGTTCAGCTAAAGACAGAAGGAACTTATAAATGCAACATATGCAAAGCCTTAAATCTGAAATTTAGTAACTCAGAAGACCTAAAACTTCATCTTATCTCGCACAAACTAATTGAACTTGAAGATGCTTATTATCCTTCTATAGTAAGTATAGTTTTCTTAAAAAATTTATTTTAGTTATTTTAGCAAGTAAAATAGCTTCATGAAAACTCACAGCCTTTAACTACTCAGCACAATGGCAAAAATGTGATAATCTTCCAGAGAATGATAAACTAAATGGAGAAGGCAATTACGATTCAGAAGAAGTCGAATTTCATTTTATCGGGCACATCAATACTGAAGTTTAATAATCAAATCTTGAAGAAAATAAAAATGACTCTGAATCTAAACAGAATAATCAAATTAATATAACTAAGAAGATCTATCCAGAATTAGATATAATGATAAAAGAAGCAAAACGGTCCAATTACTTTAGTAATTGTTCAACTGAGGCTATACTTTCAAATAAGCCTGACATCTAATACCATAAATTAGAATATGAATATAAAGAATTAATGAAAAATTATACTATGCTGAAGCTTCTGTACTAAAACTTTAAGTTATTAGATATTATTAAATTTTTATAGCTTAAATATGTTGATTAAATTCACAAGTTTATTCTTCAAGATGAGGAAATTATAATTGAATCCTTTGGATTCAAAGTTGCACTAAAAGATCTAATATTAGTCAAACCAAGAGATAAATAAACTAGGACAGCTACGCTACATTTATTTTAAGCAGTAACTGAGTTAAATAATAATAATGTAGTTCATTTTCACATAAATCCAGAAAGTGTTCTTGTACAAAATAGTAAGAATTTCAAAACTAAAATAAGTAATTTGTCAACTCGACTCAAATTGGAGATTAATCATAAGTCACCAAATCAAGAATATTCCTTATTTAGAAATGAAACAAGCAAGATAATGGAAGGTGGGGATATCTACTCACTGATAGTTATAGTATTTGAGTTTCATATTGGGGTTAAGTTTTTAGCAAAAGTAAAAACAAATATCTAATGTATTGATATTATGAGAGAATATAGCAAAGATAAAGATACACCTAAATAATTAAAGAATTTAATAAATTTATTAGTGGAAGCAAAAATACATCTTCCTTCAATTGAAATTATTTGTAAATGGGCTTACGAATTTCTATAGCTTTGAAATTAATTTCATTTTAATTAAAAATTCACTCAGTTTTCAATTTGTATGATTAGCTTAAGCATTATAATTTCTCAGCCAATAATAATTATTTCTTAATTTAATTGTTCTTAATCCAAATTCTCATGTCTTAATTAATCTATGGGGTTTTACCATAGTTATTTAAAAAATAATGTAATATTACCGAGTATGAATATTTATATATGGGTATTTTTATTTGTTAAAATGAAAAAACTAATAATATATAAAAGGATTAACTCTATTATTTAATAAAGCATTAAATATAGATAGATAAATATAAATATTAGTAGTTATTGATCAATAAAAATAGATAGTAATTTAAATATGCGGAAAATATTAGCTAAAGCAAATTTTAAGTGCTTTCATAGTCATTAAAATAAAGTAAATAAATAAAATTACTGGTTATGCGAAAAATAAAGAAATTCAAATCATTAACGATAGAATAAAAAAAATTAATCTAAAAAAATTAACTACCATTTGAGACATATATAGTTATATTTAATAAATTTGGTAAAATCTGTAATAAGATTGTATATATAAAAATATTTTAATTTTTTATTTCATAAATAATAAATAAATTAACGAATTTATTATAAAATAATAAAGCAATTAAAAAGAAATCTTAAACATGAAACAGTTTTAAAGATAACAACACTTGTTCTTAGAAATTTTATCCATTATTACACTCAAAGATAAATTTTTGTTAAAAATCATTTACTTTATACAAAGGATGCTTAAAATTGTTATATAAAAAATTGATAATAAATTATGATTACATAAGGCAAGTCAAATTCAATTTAGCCAAAAAGTTATTTTAAATATAATTAATAAAATACAAAAGATCGGGAAATTATTTTTTTGTAAAATGCAAAAACTGAATTGAATTATATATTAGTGAATTAAATTTTATCATGAAAAAATACCTCAAAGTGAGATTGTATATTGTACAAAGTAAATAATAATGTACTTGTAATTACTTATAATTTTTATATTTTTATTATTGACTCAAAGTCAAAATCAATTGTTATTGATCATTTGTAGTATAAGATGGTTGAATTTATTCTTAATTTATTTATATCCTAAAATGTTGACTATACTACAGGAAAATATTTTATATCTATCGCAGTTTATTATCTACCATACAAAGTTAGTAAAAATAATTTTATATATAAGAAAGTTGGTAATTTTTTCAATCATAAGTCTTGTCAATGAATAATAAAATGTTTTTCACTTACTTATGTTTTTACGGGTAGGAGTCTCCAACTTATGCATTGAGTAAATATCGCCTTGAAACTGTAAAACACTAAACCATTTTTAGTTTTATCTTTTAATTTCTAATTATATTACATTATTTTAGATTAATTTAAACAATCTTTTATTTTGAAAAATATGATCAAAATTATTGAGTGAGTGACAGTTCAATTGTAATTTGAAAAAATAAAAAGTATAAATCAACATTAAATAAAATAATGAAATAAATTTAATAGATTCAAACTAAAAATAGAAATAATAGATAATTTAATCAACTTAAATAAGTTAAAATTAATTTTGAGACATAAAGGGTAGATTCAAATTAAGCTTTAAAGTGATAACTCAAAATACCATTTATCAAGGTAAAAATGATATTAAGTATTAGAGATGCAACATTATAATATTAATAAAATTATTTCATTAATCCTAAACTTAAAAATACAATAGAATTATAGAAAAAAATATAATTTAAAGTATTTACATGACAGTACTACTCATAAAAATTATAAAATCCTGAAGATTTTACTTATAAAATAAATACGAATCAGATGAAAAAATAAAGTATTAAAATTCAATGTAGAAAAACAAAATAACCTATCTTAACAGTTAAAAATAACAAAATAAAATAATCGATTTAAATAATTTTAAATCAACCGCAATATGCATTAAAAATTAATAATAGCATTTTATAAATAAGAGCTCATTCAGATCTTTTTATTGAATTATACTAACTAAACAAAAAAACTAAACAAAACAGGGTGTTAAATCACTGGAGCTTGAAAGGTGATTAATTAATTTTATAATTTTAAGTGGATTCTCAAAGAAAGGTTCAGCAAAGTCAAATTTAAATAAGTTTTATGACTAGCAACTTATTATAGGCAGTACTTCAACTATTGTTTCACTATATATAGTTTCATTAGTCTCTCAATGCTACTTTTTATTGTTAAATACTTAACTGTCCCGAAAGAGATCCCCCCAGGGGATATCCCATTCCCCATACCCCCTCGTACCGCCCCCATCCCCATTAAAATATCCTATTTAATATCAATAACTTACTCAAATAGTCAATGTCATAGAATTTTGAGTTATTTATGAATAATATGTAAAAATAAATTTGTCGATTTAATAATTTTTACATCTCTATATTATTTAATTTCAATACAAATCTCGTTTTAAAGATTTTTTTTTTAAAAAAATTAAAACAATATTTTAATTTAAAAATCTCTATGTTTGATGTATTAACTTTATTTTATCAATATATGCTAAAAATATCTAAAATCATAATTTTATAATGCTATAATTTTTAAACAAATGAAGACGTATGTATTTATTAAGAAATTATGTGATACTATTGCTAAAATACAAAAGAATAGGAAATGATAAATATCAAAAAAACAAAAAAAAAGTCAAAATTTGATAATTGTAAATTATTTGAGATAATTATAAAAAATGTCAATGTATAAAGAGTATTATTACCCTTATTTTAAAGAAAAATACAAACTGATCTTAATTATGACTATTAATAATTTTTATTTATTATTATTTTTCAAAATCATTGTATTTGAGCGAAGCAGGTTTGGTATTTTAGATTGATGAATTTTTGTACAGGCTTAGGATTATTATAATTTCACCTTTTTGTAATGCTCTCATCTAGATTTAAGCATGAAGCATTATAATTTCTGCTAATTTCCAGAAATTTAATTATATTTCTCATCTTTTCGTGTTTAATTGCATTGAACTCCAATCTGTAAATATTATGTTTGTGTAAATAAAATAGAATTAGTTAAAAAAATGAGGATATTTAAATTTTATTCCTTACTTCTGCAGTTATGGGCTGAAACCTCTCTGATCCATTTTCATTTAAAAATTTCTAATTATATTGAGTTTTTATATAAGTTAATTACAATTTTTAATTTAAAAAAATTCATAAATAATATATTATTTTAATTATATTATTTATTAAAAATAAAATTACAATTTATCATTTTATCATTTTTATAATCTAATGATATTTTTAAGATTTTAGTTCGTAATAATTAATAAAAAACTATTTTATTATCATTACCCTTTTTTTTCTTTTATATATAATTAATGGGAGCCAAAAAAAAGAATAATAACAAGAAAAGGAAACTTAATGAAACATCATTAGAGAAATTCAAACAAAAAGGTGGTAAGAAGAGATTATTAAATAACAGTTAGAGAAAGCTTAAGAAATAAACTAAAGTCTAATTAAAGAAGAGATTAGTTGTAATGCACAACAATCGTAGTAATTTCAATTGTAAGATATTTTTAAAAATAGCAACATAGAATTGTTAGTAGTACATAATGAAAATAAAACAACAAGTCAGTATATAAAATTAGCTAATACAAATATTTAATAAAATGAAAAATGTTAGATAGACACAAGACTTAATTAAATTCCTAAAGTTACAATTAATAATGTTTTAGACAATACTGAAAGCTCTGACTATACCATAAGTGATAGTTTATCACAATATAGTGATATCTTAGAATAAATAGCTAATATTGAAAAAACTGGATTAATGATACTACAAACTAATATAGCGAATTCGAATCATTGAGAATTAAACAAGTTTAAGGTGATGGCAATTGTTTATTTAGGGCCTTTTTAACTACTTAAATATAACCAGAATATCAACAATCTGCATTAAGACAATTTTGTATTAGCTATATTGAAAATAATAAGGACTTGTACGAAGATACACTATGCAAACATTCATCTAGAAACTTTTAATAGTATATAAATTATATGAAATAAGAATGTTAATGGGGTGGATTTATTGAGCATAAAGCATTAAGTCATATATAGGAATCATAAATACAGTTTTTTAATCCTAAAAAACATGAAATAATTTCGTTTCCAATATAAATAATTAATGAGAATATTTATTAAGACAAAATTAGAATAAACTACAGGGATAATCATTTTAATGCTATCATTGATATGAACGATAATAATGATTAACAAATAAAATAGTAACAAGTTTCAATTAAGTAATAACAAGAAAATCAAAGTAATAATGATAAATGGATCAAATAATTGATAATTTAATTTCAATAGCTTGATGTTAGTAATTCTAAAGAAGTTACGGATTTAAAGATTTATTAAAAAAGGAGTTAGAATCAAAACTTATTTACGATTAATTTAAGAATGAAATTAGTAAATATCATCATGCTGAAAATAAAATATATTCTCCTATTTAGCAAAATAAATAAATTTTTAATAATTTTTTTATAAAGTTACATTAATGAAAATATGATTGTTTATAATATATTATATACTATTATATTACTTTATCACATAAATTTTATTAGTACAATATAAACATTCTTATAAAAGTATTAACTATAGAAATATAGTAATTTCTTAATTAAGATTCGATATTTATACATTTTATCTCTTTATGAAATTATATGATACATATTTAGTTAAGAGATAGATTAAATACAGACTAAATTATTTAAATAATAAAGTGTAGAATCATATTAAGTTTTATTACTCTTAATAAATATAATTTTATTATTATTTCAAATATATTTTAAGAACTATAAATATACAAGAATTTTTACTAACATGTATTATATCTATTATTCGATTATATATAAAATTATTATGTTATAAGTTGCTTTATTAATTTTTATTATATTAATAATAATTTTTTTTAGAAATAATGAAATTAATTTACATACTTTATGAGAATTTTTTTATTTGATCACATTTAAAAAAGTGAAAATAGATACCAAAGCCTGATAGATTACTAAGTAAATAAAATTAACCCGGATAAAGATAATAAAAACAGAAATACTTATAAAGCCCTTAAATTGCATTTGCATACACAGCAAATTATATTAACCACATTATTCCAAATAATAAGTAAGTGAGGTTAGTGAGTCTTTGTATTTTGTTAAAGATTTTTAAAACAGAAATGATGAAAAGTTTTATGCTCTTCCCTATATAAATGAAATATCAGATAAAATAAGTAAGGGTCACAGATAATAAAATACAACAGGTTTGCACTACAATCAAAACCCCAAAACCCCATAGTGAGATTTATAAGTGCTTTGATTTTTAGGGTATAGTTGGGGTCTTATTGGGGTTAGTAGAGAAAACGCAGGTTTTTTATATGAATTTAATGAATATTTAATGAGTATTAGTGTACTTAATTCAAACAAATTTTATCTGCTTATCTTTGTGATACT
>ARYC01020319.1:0-11614 GCA_000711775.1 Oxytricha trifallax
CTTTTAAAAATCTATTTTAAAAAATATGGAAGAATTAAACAATTAATAACGAAACTGGTTCACCGTACAAAGTCTAATAATTCATTTATTGGGTTGGTACTTTAACACACAATTGAAAAAATCTTAAAAATCTCTTTTAAAAATAGTAGAAATTAATTTTAAATCAATGAATGTTCTTTATTAAATATTTGTATTATATCAAGATTATAAATATATATTAAAATTTTATTTGTTTGTTTTTTTTTTAAAATTTATTATTTAATTTTGGTTTACAAGGAATTTACTTTATCTCTACTAAAATAATTTGATTCTTAATCTAAAAATATCAGTTTAATTAATGCAATAAAACACCGACTTTATTTGTTAGATTTTTTTCTAAGCCTCACTAAATCTACAACGACTTAAAAAGCAAGGACTGTAACAGCATAAAGTTTAATTTGGGCCAAGTAATGAAAGTTATAGAAAATGAATTTCTGGAATTAGTGCAAGAGTATTAAAAGATAATTAGTATTTTAAAATTAAGTTAAAACTAGAGAATAAGAAATTTAGGTTAGAATCAATAGACTGCAAAGAAACACAGCATGGAAGATAAATTGACAAATAAGAGAAGAAATAATATGCTTAATAAAAAACTGAATATATTATGTGAATTCAAAAAAATCCTTCAGATATTACAGCGAACTATGTCTTGTTAATATAGATCATTTTAGGAATAAGAAATGTAGTATTTTAATTAAAAATTTTATGGAAAATATCAAAATGTTTTAATTACTGATTTAAGTTTTAGATAAAATGCTTATGCTCCCTTATAAAAAAAATTTGTTAATAGGCAAAATATAAGAAACAAATTCGACAATGTTCCTCACGCTTACTCAAATATTATCAAAGCTAAGAGAGTAGATGCATCAGAAAAGCCAGATTATCTTAATCATAAAAAAAGCAATAATCCAAATAGCTAAAAAAATTATAGAATTATTTGCAAAAGAGACCACATTTTTATTATAAAAGACATAGCTGCAAAAGAATTAATTCGTAATAACCTGAAAAAAATTTAGACATTGAGATATAGTTTCAAAACTTATTAATTTTAATTATATTAAATATATATGTTTAATTAAACTAATATTAAATAATTATTTATGACTTAAACAAACAGCCCTGGCATTATACTTTTTAATTAAATTTTATCTTATATTTTTCAGAATAAAATAAAGGTTATCATGACATGATTAAGTAAGATTCACTTATATAAAAATTGCTATTTTAAATAACTTTTTGAAACTTCATTATTATAGTTTTATTAAATTTCTAATAACATAATACACCATCAAATATCAAGTTTGTTTTAAAAAATTAAACAAATTTAATCTTTAAAATACTAATAGATGAAATAATCATAAATATTGCTAAATTAATTTATCTGTTAATAATTTTTTGACCTACCTTAAATATTCTAAAGTGGTACAATTGATTCTCTGAAATCCTTTTAATTAAACTTAATATATAAAAGAGTATATTGATCATGTATAATGAGGTTGAGAATTTACAATTAATAATTTAATACTAAGCATGAATTTTGTTAATGATTTGATTTTAATATTGTTTAAAAAGTAAGATTACTGTGAGAATCGAACACTTATTTTTAAGGTTGCGAATATTATAATCTACCATATAATCTTAGGTTTGATATTTGGTTTTTACTGTTTTATTTGTCTTATAATATACTTAATATCATTCTCAGTTTAATTATTCCAATCACTATGATTTTTTGCAGAACTTCTAACTGTTATTACAAGAGAAGTTTTAGAGACTAGAATATTTCCTTTTAAGAAAAGATATATACAGCAGAGGATTTCTACAAATGAAATGAACAAGATAAAGAAAAGCTCTACTAAATGGATAAAGTTATATCAACAAGAACTTTTTGAATATAAGAAACGTTAAATTAGAGAGGTAATATATTATCTATTGATGAATAAGAAAGCTATATCGTTATAAGATTAAATATGATTAAATAATAAAAAAGGTAACTTAAAACACAATGATGTTATTAATGATTTGATAAGTAAATATTAATAATTATTCAAGTATATGAATGTATATTTTATATCATTTAAATTAATCTCCCAAATTCTTACATTCTTTTATTAAGGATTCATACTTTGCTAGTTTTATAAAGAAATATATTAATCTATTAAGTATAGAATGTGATTCATGAGTTTCTCTAATAATTTTTTTTATCCACAAAATATGCATTATAAATTACTTATTATATGTTTCTAAAATTCTATTTAGATATAATAAATCTAAAATAAATTAAAATATATAATACAAGAGGTTAATTTAAAATTTTAATAGTTAAAAAAAAATCACTTTATTCTTTGGGGTAAAACAGTGTGCTGAGTAAATGATATAATATTGTTTTTTATAAACTTTAAATGACTATGATGGTGGTTTATACGATACAGTTTATTATAAAAATTTAGTAAAAATAAATATTTATAATAAAATTATTAGTAGGATAAGAAGATATGAAATACTCAAATTAGTATTTTAAAGATAATTATTGTTATATTATTTTGTATATTCTGCTAATTGTTTAAAAATTATGTCACTCTGAGGAATTAACCCATAAATTTAAATTTAGAATCCCAATTTATGCCCATTAATTTATCTGTTTAAATTTGCTGTTCTATGTAAATAATTTTGTTTTACATATTATTGAATTATTTAGTCTAGTAATTCAAGAAACTAAGTCTATTTCCTCTTATTTTTTTCTCTATACTCTAAGTTGAATTTGTTTGATTTCTTAAGATTTATTATTTGATTCTAAAGATTTTTTTTCATATTCAATAGTAAATATTGCAAGATTAAATAGGGAACATAAATAATAATTTTATGTGCATAGGCACATAAATTTCAATTTTTTGGTAATATACATATAAAGTTATATTAATGTAAAGGTAATTAATTTATTAATTATAAGTATATTACTTAATTTCTAATGATTTTAAATTTGAATAAAAAATAGTTAAAATTTCTAATTTATGTAACCATACACCTAAATATTTAATTTATGTTCCCATTGTTAAGTATTAGTAATTTATTATTGAAGTTTAATATATAAATATAAATTAATTTCACTAATAAATTTGTCAAATCAAAACAAGTCACTGGACTACGAGGTTTCAGCATTTGATGATGAACCAGATAATGATGGGCTTGTAGGAGAGTAAGAAAAAAACGAAAGCAGCAGTCTTTCAGCTTTCAGTATTGACCCAAACGATTTCAAATAATTAAGAGAATATATTGACTTATGGCAGAGATGGAGTTTTCGAAAAGGGCAAAGATTCTAAAAGACAAATCGTCAACCAAATAAGTTCATAGAATGTGAGGTTTGTTATCAAGTTTATACTACATAGGAGTTGAATCGCCATAAACAAACACATGCTAGATAGAATGGGAAGTTTGTTCAGCTAAAGACAGAAGGAACTTATAAATGCAACATATGCAAAGCCTTAAATCTGAAATTTAGTAACTCAGAAGACCTAAAACTTCATCTTATCTCGCACAAACTAATTGAACTTGAAGATGCTTATTATCCTTCTATAGTAAGTATAGTTTTCTTAAAAAATTTATTTTAGTTATTTTAGCAAGTAAAATAGCTTCATGAAAACTCACAGCCTTTAACTACTCAGCACAATGGCAAAAATGTGATAATCTTCCAGAGAATGATAAACTAAATGGAGAAGGCAATTACGATTCAGAAGAAGTCGAATTTCATTTTATCGGGCACATCAATACTGAAGTTTAATAATCAAATCTTGAAGAAAATAAAAATGACTCTGAATCTAAACAGAATAATCAAATTAATATAACTAAGAAGATCTATCCAGAATTAGATATAATGATAAAAGAAGCAAAACGGTCCAATTACTTTAGTAATTGTTCAACTGAGGCTATACTTTCAAATAAGCCTGACATCTAATACCATAAATTAGAATATGAATATAAAGAATTAATGAAAAATTATACTATGCTGAAGCTTCTGTACTAAAACTTTAAGTTTTTAGATATTATTAAATTTTATAGCTTAAATATGTTGATTAAATTCACAAGTTTATTCTTCAAGATGAGGAAATTATAATTGAATCCTTTGGATTCAAAGTTGCACTAAAAGATCTAATATTAGTCAAACCAAGAGATAAATAAACTAGGACAGCTACGCTACATTTATTTTAAGCAGTAACTGAGTTAAATAATAATAATGTAGTTCATTTTCACATAAATCCAGAAAGTGTTCTTGTACAAAATAGTAAGAATTTCAAAACTAAAATAAGTAATTTGTCAACTCGACTCAAATTGGAGATTAATCATAAGTCACCAAATCAAGAATATTCCTTATTTAGAAATGAAACAAGCAAGATAATGGAAGGTGGGGATATCTACTCACTGATAGTTATAGTATTTGAGTTTCATATTGGGGTTAAGTTTTTAGCAAAAGTAAAAACAAATATCTAATGTATTGATATTATGAGAGAATATAGCAAAGATAAAGATACACCTAAATAATTAAAGAATTTAATAAATTTATTAGTGGAAGCAAAAATACATCTTCCTTCAATTGAAATTATTTGTAAATGGGCTTACGAATTTCTATAGCTTTGAAATTAATTTCATTTTAATTAAAAATTCACTCAGTTTTCAATTTGTATGATTAGCTTAAGCATTATAATTTCTCAGCCAATAATAATTATTTCTTAATTTAATTGTTCTTAATCCAAATTCTCATGTCTTAATTAATCTATGGGGTTTTACCATAGTTATTTAAAAAATAATGTAATATTACCGAGTATGAATATTTATATATGGGTATTTTTATTTGTTAAAATGAAAAAACTAATAATATATAAAAGGATTAACTCTATTATTTAATAAAGCATTAAATATAGATAGATAAATATAAATATTAGTAGTTATTGATCAATAAAAATAGATAGTAATTTAAATATGCGGAAAATATTAGCTAAAGCAAATTTTAAGTGCTTTCATAGTCATTAAAATAAAGTAAATAAATAAAATTACTGGTTATGCGAAAAATAAAGAAATTCAAATCATTAACGATAGAATAAAAAAAATTAATCTAAAAAAATTAACTACCATTTGAGACATATATAGTTATATTTAATAAATTTGGTAAAATCTGTAATAAGATTGTATATATAAAAATATTTTAATTTTTTATTTCATAAATAATAAATAAATTAACGAATTTATTATAAAATAATAAAGCAATTAAAAAGAAATCTTAAACATGAAACAGTTTTAAAGATAACAACACTTGTTCTTAGAAATTTTATCCATTATTACACTCAAAGATAAATTTTTGTTAAAAATCATTTACTTTATACAAAGGATGCTTAAAATTGTTATATAAAAAATTGATAATAAATTATGATTACATAAGGCAAGTCAAATTCAATTTAGCCAAAAAGTTATTTTAAATATAATTAATAAAATACAAAAGATCGGGAAATTATTTTTTTGTAAAATGCAAAAACTGAATTGAATTATATATTAGTGAATTAAATTTTATCATGAAAAAATACCTCAAAGTGAGATTGTATATTGTACAAAGTAAATAATAATGTACTTGTAATTACTTATAATTTTTTATATTTTTATTATTGACTCAAAGTCAAAATCAATTGTTATTGATCATTTGTAGTATAAGATGGTTGAATTTATTCTTAATTTATTTATATCCTAAAATGTTGACTATACTACAGGAAAATATTTTATATCTATCGCAGTTTATTATCTACCATACAAAGTTAGTAAAAATAATTTTATATATAAGAAAGTTGGTAATTTTTTCAATCATAAGTCTTGTCAATGAATAATAAAATGTTTTTCACTTACTTATGTTTTTACGGGTAGGAGTCTCCAACTTATGCATTGAGTAAATATCGCCTTGAAACTGTAAAACACTAAACCATTTTTAGTTTATCTTTTAATTTCTAATTATATTACATTATTTTAGATTAATTTAAACAATCTTTTATTTTGAAAAATATGATCAAAATTATTGAGTGAGTGACAGTTCAATTGTAATTTGAAAAAATAAAAAGTATAAATCAACATTAAATAAAATAATGAAATAAATTTAATAGATTCAAACTAAAAATAGAAATAATAGATAATTTAATCAACTTAAATAAGTTAAAATTAATTTTGAGACATAAAGGGTAGATTCAAATTAAGCTTTAAAGTGATAACTCAAAATACCATTTATCAAGGTAAAAATGATATTAAGTATTAGAGATGCAACATTATAATATTAATAAAATTATTTCATTAATCCTAAACTTAAAAATACAATAGAATTATAGAAAAAAATATAATTTAAAGTATTTACATGACAGTACTACTCATAAAAATTATAAAATCCTGAAGATTTTACTTATAAAATAAATACGAATCAGATGAAAAAATAAAGTATTAAAATTCAATGTAGAAAAACAAAATAACCTATCTTAACAGTTAAAAATAACAAAATAAAATAATCGATTTAAATAATTTTAAATCAACCGCAATATGCATTAAAAATTAATAATAGCATTTTATAAATAAGAGCTCATTCAGATCTTTTTATTGAATTATACTAACTAAACAAAAAAACTAAACAAAACAGGGTGTTAAATCACTGGAGCTTGAAAGGTGATTAATTAATTTTATAATTTTAAGTGGATTCTCAAAGAAAGGTTCAGCAAAGTCAAATTTAAATAAGTTTTATGACTAGCAACTTATTATAGGCAGTACTTCAACTATTGTTTCACTATATATAGTTTCATTAGTCTCTCAATGCTACTTTTTATTGTTAAATACTTAACTGTCCCGAAAGAGATCCCCCCAGGGGATATCCCATTCCCCATACCCCCTCGTACCGCCCCCATCCCCATTAAAATATCCTATTTAATATCAATAACTTACTCAAATAGTCAATGTCATAGAATTTTGAGTTATTTATGAATAATATGTAAAAATAAATTTGTCGATTTAATAATTTTTACATCTCTATATTATTTAATTTCAATACAAATCTCGTTTTAAAGATTTTTTTTTTAAAAAAATTAAAACAATATTTTAATTTAAAAATCTCTATGTTTGATGTATTAACTTTATTTTATCAATATATGCTAAAAATATCTAAAATCATAATTTTATAATGCTATAATTTTTAAACAAATGAAGACGTATGTATTTATTAAGAAATTATGTGATACTATTGCTAAAATACAAAAGAATAGGAAATGATAAATATCAAAAAAACAAAAAAAAAGTCAAAATTTGATAATTGTAAATTATATTTGAGATAATTATAAAAAATGTCAAAGTATAAAGAGTATTTTTACCCTTATTTTAAAGTAAAATACAAACTGATCTTAATTATGACTATTAATAATTTTTATTTATTATTATTTTTCAAAATCATTGTATTTGAGCGAAGCAGGTTTGGTATTTTAGATTGATGAATTTTTGTACAGGCTTAGGATTATTATAATTTCACCTTTTTGTAATGCTCTCATCTAGATTTAAGCATGAAGCATTATAATTTCTGCTAATTTCCAGAAATTTAATTATATTTCTCATCTTTTCGTGTTTAATTGCATTGAACTCCAATCTGTAAATATTATGTTTGTGTAAATAAAATAGAATTAGTTAAAAAAATGAGGATATTTAAATTTTATTCCTTACTTCTGCAGTTATGGGCTGAAACCTCTCTGATCCATTTTCATTTAAAAATTTCTAATTATATTGAGTTTTTATATAAGTTAATTACAATTTTTAATTTAAAAAAATTCATAAATAATATATTATTTTAATTATATTATTTATTAAAAATAAAATTACAATTTATCATTTTATCATTTTTATAATCTAATGATATTTTTAAGATTTTAGTTCGTAATAATTAATAAAAAACTATTTTATTATCATTACCCTTTTTTTTCTTTTATATATAATTAATGGGAGCCAAAAAAAAGAATAATAACAAGAAAAGGAAACTTAATGAAACATCATTAGAGAAATTCAAACAAAAAGGTGGTAAGAAGAGATTATTAAATAACAGTTAGAGAAAGCTTAAGAAATAAACTAAAGTCTAATTAAAGAAGAGATTAGTTGTAATGCACAACAATCGTAGTAATTTCAATTGTAAGATATTTTTAAAAATAGCAACATAGAATTGTTAGTAGTACATAATGAAAATAAAACAACAAGTCAGTATATAAAATTAGCTAATACAAATATTTAATAAAATGAAAAATGTTAGATAGACACAAGACTTAATTAAATTCCTAAAGTTACAATTAATAATGTTTTAGACAATACTGAAAGCTCTGACTATACCATAAGTGATAGTTTATCACAATATAGTGATATCTTAGAATAAATAGCTAATATTGAAAAAACTGGATTAATGATACTACAAACTAATATAGCGAATTCGAATCATTGAGAATTAAACAAGTTTAAGGTGATGGCAATTGTTTATTTAGGGCCTTTTTAACTACTTAAATATAACCAGAATATCAACAATCTGCATTAAGACAATTTTGTATTAGCTATATTGAAAATAATAAGGACTTGTACGAAGATACACTATGCAAACATTCATCTAGAAACTTTTAATAGTATATAAATTATATGAAATAAGAATGTTAATGGGGTGGATTTATTGAGCATAAAGCATTAAGTCATATATAGGAATCATAAATACAGTTTTTTAATCCTAAAAAACATGAAATAATTTCGTTTCCAATATAAATAATTAATGAGAATATTTATTAAGACAAAATTAGAATAAACTACAGGGATAATCATTTTAATGCTATCATTGATATGAACGATAATAATGATTAACAAATAAAATAGTAACAAGTTTCAATTAAGTAATAACAAGAAAATCAAAGTAATAATGATAAATGGATCAAATAATTGATAATTTAATTTCAATAGCTTGATGTTAGTAATTCTAAAGAAGTTACGGATTTAAAGATTTATTAAAAAAGGAGTTAGAATCAAAACTTATTTACGATTAATTTAAGAATGAAATTAGTAAATATCATCATGCTGAAAATAAAATATATTCTCCTATTTAGCAAAATAAATAAATTTTTAATAATTTTTTTATAAAGTTACATTAATGAAAATATGATTGTTTATAATATATTATATACTATTATATTACTTTATCACATAAATTTTATTAGTACAATATAAACATTCTTATAAAAGTATTAACTATAGAAATATAGTAATTTCTTAATTAAGATTCGATATTTATACATTTTATCTCTTTATGAAATTATATGATACATATTTAGTTAAGAGATAGATTAAATACAGACTAAATTATTTAAATAATAAAGTGTAGAATCATATTAAGTTTTATTACTCTTAATAAATATAATTTTATTATTATTTCAAATATATTTTAAGAACTATAAATATACAAGAATTTTTACTAACATGTATTATATCTATTATTCGATTATATATAAAATTATTATGTTATAAGTTGCTTTATTAATTTTTATTATATTAATAATAATTTTTTTTAGAAATAATGAAATTAATTTACATACTTTATGAGAATTTTTTTATTTGATCACATTTAAAAAAGTGAAAATAGATACCAAAGCCTGATAGATTACTAAGTAAATAAAATTAACCCGGATAAAGATAATAAAAACAGAAATACTTATAAAGCCCTTAAATTGCATTTGCATACACAGCAAATTATATTAACCACATTATTCCAAATAATAAGTAAGTGAGGTTAGTGAGTCTTTGTATTTTGTTAAAGATTTTTAAAACAGAAATGATGAAAAGTTTTATGCTCTTCCCTATATAAATGAAATATCAGATAAAATAAGTAAGGGTCACAGATAATAAAATACAACAGGTTTGCACTACAATCAAAACCCCAAAACCCCATAGTGAGATTTATAAGTGCTTTGATTTTTAGGGTATAGTTGGGGTCTTATTGGGGTTAGTAGAGAAAACGCAGGTTTTTTATATGAATTTAATGAATATTTAATGAGTATTAGTGTACTTAATTCAAACAAATTTTATCTGCTTATCTTTGTGATACCTCTTGAATTTAGCAGTCTGTAGTTGTTCTAGTATATCATCCAATGATTATCGTGGATATGCTGGAGCTTTTACGATGACCATCTCAACTATCTTCTTAATTTCATTGCATATTTCATCTTGCTTAATGTGTTTAGCAGCCAAACTTATTGATTTTTTCTCATGTTTTGTTCCAAAGTATGACATACTGACCATTTCGCTGCTACCGCCAAATATCCCATTATACAGAGCCATTTGTCCATTTCTATCTTATAGGGAAGTATCCTGGAGTGCCTAAAACCTTAGCTAATGTCACTATCTCTTGTCTTATTGCTCTGTTGAAATCTATGACTACTACTTCTAAAGGGCAGAGATTTAGCATTAATATTTCTGGCTTCAAATCTCTATGAACATACCCTAGATCATGGAGCTCTTTCACATCCTTAGTCATATCTGCGAGTATCTTATTCAAATCATCAGGATATCTATTATGGTAGAGATACTCTCTTAGAGTCATTTCAAACTTCTTTAGTCTCAAAGCAATAAAACCATGACCAAGTATAACTCCGTCGAGCTTAGCTAAGTTCTTGCATTATCTTTTCTAAGCCTCTCTCAGTACTATGTATTCATTTGCAAACTCATTTTAATATTGCTCGTTCTCAATGAGATACTTGAATGGATATACCTTATAAGCGAATTCATCAACAACTATAAGTTTTACCCTGTTAGGTACGTCAATATTCAAATAGTTTTCAATACAGCTGCTTATGTCGACTGCATTTAATGCAGGTATATATATTGCTCTCTCTTATAATGCTATATACATACCATTTTCTGGTTGGTTCATTGACTCCAACCGCTTCTATCTCTTAAGTCTCTCCTACTATTCTTTTTGTGACTCAAGAGAGTTATTTTTTCTTTTAGCAGGCACAAGCTTTTAAGTTTCCTCATCTTTAATCAGGAATTCGCTTAAATGATGCTTTTACATATGTCTCTTTACTTTAGCTGAGTGAGTATAAGACTTCATGCAGGTAGCGCATTAATATCTACTATCTACTTTATCATGCTTGAAGTAGATCTTTGCTCTACCATAGTGTACCTCTTTGATGTGTCTCTTCAAGCTAGACTCAGTTAAGAAGAAATTTAGCAGTCTTCACATTAAAATGTTTTAATTTTTTCTATTGGTTGCTGTTCCTTATCTTCCTCAACCAATCAACTTATGTTTAAACTCCTATCTCTGCACTCTACTTCTTGTTTTAAACTTAAATTTTAAAGACCTCAGCTTCAAACTCTAGAGCTCTTAGCTCTACCTCCTTTTCAATATAAATTACTTCTGGTTACTTGGAGGAGCTAAAGTTGAGCAATGATTAACCTGTTCCAAGAGAAACTGCCTTACGATTTAAGTTAGCCGCCATGATTAAATTCAAATTTAAATTTCTATTATTAATAAGTAAAAACCTCACTGGCTATACTAACT
>ARYC01020320.1:0-17341 GCA_000711775.1 Oxytricha trifallax
GAATTATTTGATAGTCACTCTCTGCCATTTATTGAACAGTCTAATCTTACTGAATCTTTGGGACAGCTAATTACTCATTAGTTTTGTTCTTAGCAGCTTCTTTAGAATTTATAATTTTAATTGCTATGTTTGCTACATGTTAGTTAATTTCGCAATTTAAAGTCGAAGCTTGCTAAAATACATTTGCATATGCTATTTCCTCTTATTTTACTTAAAGGATATAATTGCAATTCTTTATTTTACCTAGCTGGCTGTATATTTTTATATGAGGCTGAATACTTTGAAATTTTGTTTTAATTAAATTCTTTTCTTTATAGATGCTTGAATGTTATAGTTTTTGCTTTGAAGCTATCTAATTAAATTATTTGCTTTATTTTCTAATGACTTCACTTTCCAAATGATAAAGTGCTAAAATACAAGTTGTTAAGATTACTGAAGCTGTTGATTTAATTTATGTTTAATAACCTTTCGAAGGTTAGAATTTATTATAATATGTTGATTATACTCTTATAGATTTACTTCCATCTTATCATAGCACTTTATTTTACTTGCTTAGAATAAATTGTTAAGATTTTCATAAGTGTTTACTTTTACTTTAATACCTTATTTTTCCAAATCTAGAGGTTATCCTTGAGTTACTACTGTTATTTGTGCTTTAAATGATTTAAAATACTCTATATTGCATACTTTTGTCTTTGTTTAAACTCATTTATAGTTTTTATTTAAGTCAAAGTATGGGCCTTTAATTATTGAAACGATTTTATCAAGGTTATTTCTTAAATTTTTATGAAGATCTTTGCAAGATGTTATGTTGCTTTATATTTTTTGTCATGCAATTCTTTTTCTAACTAACTTTAAACTAAATTTTATTTCAACTCTACTAATCCTTCACGTAGCATTTGTTTTCTTAAAATTTTGAAGATTCTATTTACACTCATCTTCATTGCCTTTTAAGCATAGCTTGTCCTAAAAATATAATTAAAACTCAATTTAACTTACTTCTCATTTTAGGCTTTTTGTAGTTTGGAAGTTTGAATTATGCTATCATTAGCAAGAGATCTTGAAATCATGTCATTTTCATGGATTTTCTGATTAAAATTCACTGTTTTAGCATGTATGTTTAAGTAAAAAAATGCTGAAACCTTTTGTCTTTAATCATTTTTCTCCAAGAAGCTTCTGATTTTGTTTATGCCCAAGATTAAGTTTATCTATAATTATATTTAAAGGTTATTTGATTGCTTACCTCTAGAATAGAATCTTTAATTCCTCCAATACTGCCAACAGAGGATCTTCGCTTCTATTAGAAAATTTAGCTTTACTTGGCCTGATTCTATTGTCCATCAAAATTAATATGACTTGCCATACTCTAAGCAGTAGAAAAGTCTTCATTATTTGGGTTTCTGTTAGCTAATTACAAGAAATGCACTTCATTCCTAGTTATCAGTTCTTGATGATTCATGTCTTAATTCGGTCTGCAAAAGGACATAACTGAGTTTTATCCATTTAAATGTGGAGTGTTATCTATGCTAGTGTTGTTCAATGAAGAATGTGACTATTATGTAGTTAGGTTTTATTGAAATCTCAATTAAGGCAGCTGAGATAAATCTTGAATGTTCCAGTCAATCTTTTTATCTGGTGAGGGTAGAATTTAAGCATTTTAGTACAAACTAGAAGTTGATGCTTTCATAAGGCATTATGTTTATGCAATTAATTAATCTTGGGAATTTAATTGAGGTGAGAACATTTGCTTATTCCTGTTCCTTAAAAGTGAAGACATCGAACTTTTAGATATAGATTCAAATTAGTGGAGAGACTCTTCAATAGCTTCTAAATTTATTGAGCCGCTATATAATGGATCCCCTGATGTCTGTCTTGACTTTCCATCTTACTTGCACAAAACTTGGTCAAATGTCATATCATAGATTCCCTTAAGATTTTCTTTGTCAACATCTTACTTAGAAGTAACTCTACTTAACTATACAGGCATGTTACTATTCAATCTTTGTTTCTTAGCTTAACTCCACAGTATCTTTAAAACTCTGAAAGATCTTTGAATCAGATTGACTGAATAGTAAATTTAGGCAATTTTGTTGAACTCTTCGTCTTCGTCATAATCCTACAAATTTTCATTGACCTAAGTATCAAATGATTCATTCAAAATTTAAAGTTTATTTCCATTTTCATGAGATCCCTATTTGTAAGCTTAAATATTTTCGTGATCATTTGAGGGATTAAAGTTAAGGAACTGCTAGTTTACCCAATTTAATTCGTTTTATAGAGTTGATTGAGCTAACTCATCAATTATACTCTATTAGTTTGGGTTGATGAATTCTTAACTTTAGGGTACATTTCTTACACTAGTTAGTGTTTTTATTAAGTAGCTTAATTTTACTATATTTAGGATTACTCAATATTATTGAGATCACTCTGCGAGCTTGAACTAGGTATATTTAACTGTCTTAATACATTTTCAAAAATTTATATTGCTTTGCTTTTGCTGATTTGTAAAATTTGCTTCTTAATAATTCTATTATGTAAGAATGTCAGTATAATTTTGACAATGATTTTAAAAGTTGAATTGTTAATGCAGTAGATACTATCTTAAACGCAATTATTTTTTCATTTTCATTTATATGTTATTGCATAGTTATAGTTGGACTATTGGTGACTGATATTATGAAAATTGCAGATTAAAGACTCTTACTGATACTATTAATTGTAAAATTACTAAGTTTGCTGAGCCTTTTACTTATTCTCTAGAGATTATGAATTTTTCCAAGTACTTATTATTAGTTACCCAGTTTTCTTAACATTTAGTATGAGTAAGGATGTTGATTCAAATTATAGCATTGAAGTTTGAGACATGTTAGTATTTGTCCTTGTCATAGAGAAGAGTTAAGATTTTATTTAGATTATTAATAATTCATTTACTACTGCTGCTGTTGCAGTCTTCAATGTGTTTCTTATTATGAGTTGCAAGCAAGAATGTTTAGGTTAACACATCCGAGTTCTGGGATCTTTATTATTTGCTTTAAATCTTTTAGGAAGATATCCTGAAGATATCTTGAAGATACAGTGAAGATACCTATTTCAAAGTAGCAGCTTCAACAACTGGGGACACTGCGCTAAATGAAATATGAATTGGAGAAATGATTAAAATAAATAATTAACAGAATGCCAGTTTATTAATTATTGTTTAAGTTAATAGATATATTTAATTAGGATATATAATAAATAAGTCAGTTAAATAAATAAGGATTAAATTACATCTGAAAGTACTTGTAATTAGTGGCTGTTATGAATTTGAATTATTAGTTTTAGATTTTTATTTTGCATTTTCCCCATTTTGAATGTATTTTATTAATATATATGGATTATGTATAATGTAACAAACACCACTTTCAGTTAACCTTAATTCAAGTAAGAATTCCAAGATTGCCAACACTAGTTTTAAAAAATTGCACTTCTCTTTTTTCTAAGAATAAAAACTTACCTAGCCTTGCTTAAAAGCTATGAACTCAGCATAGAACTCCTCAATCAACTTGGTAGGAAGTTTTCAAACTTTGGAAGTTAAAGCTACCAAACTTCATAGTTGAATCTATCGACCAGCAATACTATTAAGCTCTATACAAACTTTAGTTGCTTTACTATTATCATAAAACGAATGAGCTTTAAATAGTTCTTACTAACTTCCTACAACTTAGTACAAGTAAAGAGCTTTGATAAAAGAGTGGCTTTAAATAACTTTTGAATGAAAAATTTCTTTGAGCCTTACTCAATAAGTTGAAGGTAAAATTTGAATTAAATGGAAGATAACTGGAAGACAACTTGTAAAGTCTTGATGTGATGCTTGTTACATAGATTAAAAGTCTTATACTTTTCTATGATTTTCACTTAGCTTTGAGATGAATAATTGATATTCAATAGACTCAATACTACCAATCATTCAGTAAAGTTATTTCTATACTTACAAACAGCAATTACTTTATAAGATTTTAGACCTTGAATCTAAGCCAAGATATTTTCCCTAAGTCTTTATGAGAATTAGAAGATACATGGAAGATAAGTCGACAGTATGGGTTACAGCAAGGGGCAGTATCATTAAAGGTGATTGGTATATAGGTTGAACCAATACCTAGGAGGATATTACTTTTATTGGAAGTCAACATCAGCATTTTCCCTTGATAATTATTCAGCTAAATCTAAACTTACCAGGAAACCTTCTTAGTAGCTAAGATTTCTTAGGAGTCTAAGGTGATTGATATGATATATTATCTCTCTATTTAATCTTCACTCTGGCTTTACTTATATGCAATATCCGGCTCGGATTTTTAAAAACAAAACTAACTTGGTAAAATTAAATTGTCAAAACTTTGCTTATTTTTCTCTATAATCTCTATATAATCCTTAATTAAAGCTTACTATTAATCTCAAAATATCTCAAATTTCTAAAACCTCAAATCCACCCTCTATTCTCAGGAAATCCAAGTGTTATCCTGCTGCTTTCGCATTCCCACTTCTCTCATAAGTGTCTGAGATTACTTAGCTTACTCTCGCATAGTCTGGAAGTGAAGGGGTTAGCTCCAACGAAACTTATGATCAAATTAGTAGTCATTTTGAGAATCTCGATTTTACCCCTCAAATTCATATGAATTACACGACAAATCCGAATAAATTTAATTCCTAAGAAATGACGCTAATTTTGGAAAAGTTCAACTTAACCTCTGTCAATCATAACAGCTCTCTCATCACTTAATCTCAAGCATCTAATTTAAAATTTAAAGTAACTGAGAGTTGCAGGGAGGCTTGAGTAGGAGCAGGGATCGTTCAATTCTATTTTCTAACGTCATTAAGATTTGGTTTGATTTCAGGCATTTTTATTTTATCAGTTAAAGTATAAAAGTTTAAATTTTAACCTACTCAAACAACTATGGAGATATAATAGTTATACTCTAAGGCCCTATAGTAAGCTCTGTTGTGGATTGATCTCACTTATTAATAGTGAGGAATGTAATGCAGTGAGATTGGTTAGGGTTAGTTAGAAATTCAACATGAAACTATATTCTAACTTTTATGATCGCATTGTAATAATTTTAGTCATTATGATCTTTTTACTACTTAAAGCTTAGCTATAAGACTTATTAACTAATGCATAATATTTACTATCATTACAGGTAACGTTGCCATACTTCCTTTAGAACGTAAGCTGTGTCATAGATGCATAAATATAATGAAGGGAACCTAAAAAGGTTGGGTAAAGCGAAGAAGATAACTCTTCAAAAAAGTAGTCGTTAGACAACTGGAATTGTGTCCATTTTGGAATATGTGTCCATTTGGGAATATGTGTCCAATTTGGAATAGGTGTCCATGTAACAAACATCACTCTGAGATTTATGAGATTGAGCTCTTTGATTTAGTTGAAAGTGTTTCAAGAGAGCTATAGGATTATTAATAGCAGTAATACAGTTACCCTAACTTAACTCAAACCATTAATCAAACAATTCCTTTGAACTAGGGTGCAACCCTAACCTAGAGATAAACTCCAGGAAGAGCTGCTTGAGGTTTTCGAAGTAAGAAGTTGTAATAATAAATCGTGCTGCTACTAGTCTCAAAAGATGAGAGGAAAAGTAAGAGTAATAAAGCCAAGCTGACTTACCTCACCAGTTCACCTGGTAAAGCAACGCAACTTAACTGAACTACTGCCCCTTAAACTCTGACCTAACGTGTTTCAAACTTATACCTATAAAGAGTTAACAAAAAATCTAAACCCAACTGAGGAAGGGTTTCAAAGTAAGGTTAGCTTAACTTAAATAAGCTTAAGGTAATTTAGTACTGTAGTACTTTTTTAAACAAGTAAACCAACTACAAACTGTGAAGCCAGTCTAACTTTCACTTTACTATTAGGATACTGCCTGAGCCGATTTACGCTTGAGGCTTTTACACCTCTCTACAGTCAGGGTGAGTACCTAGGTTAAAATAAAGTACAAGAAAGAAGTCTTAGCTAAAGAACTACAAATACTACTAAGTAAAAAGCAAAAGAAACTTTGAGTTTCCAAAATTTAAGTTAGTAAAGTAAACTGAAGTAATTAAACTCCTGGGGTTTTGGTGAAGTGATTATCACAGAAAGGAAATCAAAATAAATTCTCAGCATCTTAGGTTCTACCAGTTTGAATATTCAAACGGCTGGTCCTCGGAAACGAGGTTAAATTCGATTCATTTTTATAATGAATTTACAATTTGACTAGACCGAAGCGTGGCCCCTCTGGTAAAATTAAAAAGTAGCAATTTAAGGAGGAACAACCTAGTTAGGCTAGTCAATTTGTATGTTCCCCCAATCAAGCTGAAACTAATTGAAGCTGCGTGGACCAGCCGGCCAAACGATAAAGAACTTCATGCTTGGTACTCTCTGCACGGTAGTTAGTATTACAAGGGTCGTTATTCAAAGTAACCAATAGTGTTGGAACAATCCTAGCGCTGATATTAGTGGAGGCTTGATTAAATAAATCAAATCAAAAAATCAAAAATCAAAAACCAGCTTTAGTTTAATTATCAAATCAGTTTCAGGCTAAGTATTTTTTAATCTTTTTTTTATAGGTACCAAACTTGATTTAAAAATCGTACGATTAAACAGAGCTCTGATAATGCATACAAAAATCAAAACCAAATCTAACCCAAACATTTTATCTTAACTTTTAATATAGGTACTTTAAGAACTTTGTGTTTACAGAATGAGGCCTCAATAAAAATAGCTAGCTACTGATGATTTTTAGACCAAGACTCTACTCTCTAATCATTTAATTTTAACCCCTTTTGTTTTATAGATACCTCTAAGATCTTCATGAATTTATTAAGTGGCCACTTTTAGTAGTAACAATGAGTCAACTCTGATTATCAAATAAAAGTCTTTTTCTTTAATTCTTTTTATAGGTACTCATGCTTGAGTGAACTTTTTAAATGTAAGCCTTTTTAAGAAACCAGGACTCTGTTAATAGAACAGCCAATCACAGTAGTTAAACCCTGTCAAATCTTCTAGGTAGTAATAGTAGTAACTTTAGTCAAAAATCTTTTTCGAAGACCTCTAAGAATATCTCTTAGCAACAAGAACTTTGTTAGTAGTTTGTAGCAGTAGGTAATTTATTTTTTTGCTTTTATGATTCTAAACTATAAATGGAAGAATGAATATGAGGGATGGAAATTCCATAAAAATTATTGATTTTCTCAACTCTATTAGGATGAGTGCAATAGTATATAGTTATAGAGAAACTTACTTTAGGTAACAGCAGTTAGTGCTGAGAGGATTTTCAGTTTATATTTTTACAAGTCTAGCAAACCTGAAACCCTGCCAAAATTTTGAGATCTCCAAATCAAGATCACTGTAAGTGTAACAACATCACCGATGTCTCCTTAGTGATTTTCAAACTCAAGACCCAATTTTCTTAGTGCCAAAGGCCTTGGCTGAGTGGCCAACGATCACGTGTTTGTTTTAGTTAGGTGGCAAGAAGTTTTGAAGAGCAAGAGTAGTTTGATTAGTGCTTTTCATTAGAGTGATCTATAGATAGTAGTTTTAAAGAAAGCCCAATAGAGTGAAATAGACAGTAAAGGATTTTTCCTTGCTCGAATAGTAAGAGTCCAGTAGAACCTGGTCGTAGGTCAACTTACTTAGGGTCTTAGGGTCAGTGTTGGTAGAGGGATTTCGTTGGGCTGAACTGTGAAGACTGGAAAAGCTGAAACGCTGCCCAAATTTTGAGATTAGCTGGCTGTGATCTATAGACGTAAGTTATGAACATAGAATACTAAAGATGGATAATTGATTTTTTCAACTCAGGCATGAAGAGGCCTGCAGATATAAGATATCATCACACTTACCTAGGGTACAGGTAGTCTGAGTTGATAAAGCCCTTTTCTCCAAAGTAGAATCAGAAGACAGGAGAACCTGAAATGCTGCCCAAATTTTGAGTTGGGCAAAACCGACATGAGTGTAACAAATCACTCATTAAACCTCCGGGTTTTTTAAAGACTGCCTTAGTTAAGGCTGCTCACTGGGGTTAACTATAGGCTTGGGTTAATTAAGCGTATAGAATACATACTAGACGAGAGGTTCAAGAACTAAAACTGCGGCAGAGTGGGGTAGGCAGGAAGATAAGAATTGTTGACAGCTGTTAAAGAGCGCTGTCGATTAAAACTTTCGAAATTTAACAATAGACTAGACCTGGAGTTTCGCTTATTTATAGATAAATCGGCCAATCGCGTGAGAATATCTCGATTTAAATTGGATTATTAAAAGATTAGAATTGGTCATAATTAAAAAGATAAGTGGACAAATTTTACAAAAATAAATTAACTTGTGAATTCACATTAAATGCTGCGTTTAGCAGATATAACTTATTGGAAAATATACTTGTTGGTTTAGATTGCTGAGTAGATATATTACTTTTTGGTTTACATCATGCTCATTAAATCTTGGTTCTTAGTAGAGATTCTCTTTAAATTTTAGGTAGTATAAGCAGTAGGATTGGTCTAGTTTTTATACTAAGCCTTCTAGATAGAAGTAGAGCCAGATAAAGTGGATTCATCCTAATTTCTCTCTTAATCAGAAGAAATGTCGATCGATTTATTTTGAGGCTTAGGGTTGGTTCCTGCTTTTGGCTACTATCTCTAGATGCTGCTTTCTACCCTCAGCTGTGGACCTGCATTAAGCTGCTTCTTTTCTAAAAAAAATTTAATAAATATTAGAATAGTTAACTTACTCTTTGAATCTTTCTGAGCCTTCTTCTCTTTCTCCATCTTCAACTTTTCCTTCTCAGGCTTGCTTTGGTTAAAAGTAGCTAGGATCTTTTATTAATTCAGAGTATCAGCGAGGGATTTTTTTACATGAGAAGTACTGCTCGATTGTTTTCATTGGCTTTCTTCTTAGTGTCTTTGACTGTATCTTGAGGCTTTGATATCTAGGGAAGGATACTCTAGTTAAAATATCCCATCTTACTCTAGTCTGGGTCATCACTACCATTAGATATCTACTCCTCAACGTCATCGATGTTTCTTATAGTGTTTGGCGGTTATAATTGGAGCTAAGTCTCTTCCTGTTCCTCTTCTGGAATTGAATCAAGCTTAGTATGCCTTGACTGAGAGCTTTGCTGATTAAATTGAACGTCATTTATCTGGTTGCTTTGATTGGAAAAGAGATTCGAATTTTGGTGCTAGCCTGAAGGGTTAAAATTAAGTATCCCATCGTTAGCGAGCTGATCCTATAGTTAATCAACGTCATTCTCAATCTGCATAGCTGGAGATCTTTAACCCGTAGGAGTATGCACATTTAGTGAAATTCTCTGTTAAGAGTCTCGAGAAATCAAGTTGTTGAGGAAAGTTGGCTGCTTAGATAGCTATTGGGATGTCAGAATCGGATTGCTAATGATATTAGGTCTTTTTTTCTGAGTGCTTCCAGTCTCTAATTCATTTCTCAAATTGTTAGTAGTTTTCTTGCCACGATGAGGTTTGATTTTCACGGAAGCAGATTAGTTATTTGGAGGTTTCTTTTCTTCCTCTTGCTAATTTTAAATTTTCCTAGGGGTTTATTGGATATTCTTTAGATTGTTTTGAGGTTGGGGATTAGCTCTCATTTAATCTGATCTAGACAACAGTTGACAAGAACTGGAGCTGAATCTATTTTCCACAGTTTATTTACTAGACTCTTTGATCTCTCTCTTCCTTTGATTCGACACTCGAATAAAGACCTTAATCTCTAGAACTGGTTTCCAGGTTAGAATAAAAGGAGCTTGGGTTACCATTCTAAATAGCCAAAACAGAATTTTAATTCACTCTAGCTATTTGAGTGGGCCTACTCTAGTCTTCTGTTTAGTTGAAAAGCTTAGTAAAGTAAAGGTGCTCGAGGTGACTCATATCCGAATTTCCCTTGTCCTGCTATACAATCGCGACGGGTGCGGTTACTGGCATTGGCTTACTATAAATAAGTGTAACAAACATCAACATGGCTTACCTGAGAAGCCCAAGCAGTGCTTGACTCACTTAGTTCAGTTCTTTGAAGAAACAGATCTCGTATAAGTTTACGTAGTCAAATTAATGAAAAGGTGTATAGACTTTGGAAGTACTCGATAAAGATTTTGGTCGAAAAGCATCTTTAGATTCGTAGATTTGTGGCTCAACGGTGATAAGATATTTAGTGATTAATGAATCTTCAAATCTCCTGAGGCTTGCAATTGATGCTTTCTTATAAATTCTTTAAGGAAACTTTTAACTTCTTAAGGAGTTGATCATGTTGATCCTCAAATCATATGGGATCTCGTAGTTCAATTCGAAAGTTTATAATTAACCTTGCAAGGGAACAATATCAGAAGGTGCTCTAAATAAAATGAAAATCATTATAGGTATCTTACCGTTCGAATGCATGATGTAATACTTCAGGAATTTCTGTTTGGGTTTTAATCAGATAATTTTGCAAGATTTCCTTGAAGAATTATTAGATAACCTCGAACTCATGATCATTGTATTAGCACGCGATTCTTTGAATTGCCTCCAGAATTTCAGTCAAATGATTAAATGTATTGACACCATACCAGGGGTCAAAGTTCTCATGACCTTTCTTGAAATAAGTTTCCTCTGTGTTAATCTCAACTAACATTATAATTATTTGAAATAATGTATAATTACTTTGTTTCTGTAGACGCGTTATTTCATTGCGAAGCTACAACACCCTTTCTTTAGGATACAGATAAGAAATACGTGAGTAGATGTAGTCGTATGTTTACTTATTTTGTTTAAAAAAAGTAATACCCTTCATTTACTCGTAAGGGAGCTGGTCAATAAGCTGGAGCAAATACTTTTCACCCCTCATTAAATCAACAACACAGTACTGAAATTCCTGGACGTTATACCTATAGAAGATTAATTTGAGCAAACTTGGAATTCTTACATGCTGAAGTATCTCACTAGGACATCCCTTGCTCTAGGCATGAAATCCGCTGGCCTACCAGCAACAGTGAACTTGGGTTTGGGCAATCTCTTGCATTAATAAAAACGCAATAAAAATGGCAACTTCTGACCGACTTTAAACTCGTCACTACAGAACAGCTCGTCGATGAGGTTGGAGACAAGCATTTTTTCACCTGGGTTTATGGAATACCATTGAGGAAGCGAGAAGATGCCTCTCTTCATTGACATGGCTTCCAGTTAGTAATTTGTGTTCTCTCTTATAACAACATACTGAGCCTTTGGAACATCTTCATTTTTGTTAAAGTAACAAAGCTCCACAACTACTGAAGAGTTCCCTTGTACCCATTCTGATATTACCTCTTTGTTTTCATAAAAAATTGCTGTAAATGATGGCACGATATTTAAGTCTTATTCCTCATTATGAATAATGTGCATAAGTTTTATGTCATACTGTGATAGCCTAAAATCAAAGACGAGCATATTCATGACAGCAGTAAATGGAAGCTCAAAGGATTAAGAAATTACTTATTCGTAATATATCTTCCATCTGCCTTTAACAAGCCGGCCAGAAGCATTGTGAATGATCGCCTCTCAACATATATAAGTCCATCGCACAGGATATTTGCCACTCCCATCAATTGATCCAAGTACTCATCGCGCTCTTCTTATAGTTGGATCTCAGGCTTAAATATAAATGTATCATTAAAAGCCTATCTTTAGTTTCTGGATTGAAAATTTCTGAATTTTTCATTGTTGAGAGTTACTTAGTAAGCGTGGCAACAATTCATTAGTCGGTAGTTCTAAGAGTCGAAGAAGGGGGTTCCTGTGAAAAGCTTCTTATCTTGTGGGCATAAAGTGCTTTGGACATAGTCGTTTAAAAGCAGAGCGCTATTCATCATTTTGTTTATTGTCATGGACTCTGCTGAAGAGAGACAAGGGACTGGGTAGAGCATTAATGCAAAACGGACATACACTGGGTCAACTTCTTTGCTTTAGATTTCAGGCTTAAAATCGACATGTATGACTTTGCAATTGCTTGAGCATTTTTTAAAATTTTCTGTATGAACTGCCATTACAGTACTTTTGTAAACAGCTTTCAAATTTGAAAGGGGCTTAGCATTGGATTCGTTAAATTGCTGTCTGTGCTTTTACTTTTCCAATAGATCGCTCAACATCTGTCTTGCTCTTAGCAGGCTTTTTCCCTATTTGTTAAGATTAAATTATATTGCCATTTCTGATTTTTTGCCATTTCATGTACAGGTTTTCTTTCATATTATTAATTCTGTGAGATTGTGAAGCATTATTCTGTGTCATTAAACCATTAGGTTTTGGCAAGGGATTAAGGCTTAGAAGCAGGTATAACAATAAGCGCTTAAAATATGGAGGGTTGGATTTATCTTAATGAGCTTCTCTATTTTAAGCTGCTTATTGTTATACTTGCTTCTAAGCTTTAATCCTTGCCAAACTAATGGCTTTTAATGAAGCACAGGATATTGCTCTTTCTTCCACAATATCATTAGGAAGAAGGGGTGTAATCTTGAGAAACTTATTTTTGCAATTGATATTTATATTTTGAATGTAAAGCTTGTAGAGCCACCAGCCTTTAACTTGACTATTGGTGAGATTTTCCTCATAGGTGGTCAGTTTAATAGTAACTGAATCTTGGATTTTCTTGAATGAAAGTGGGTTATCAAGACACTCCTTAAATGAACTCTTATGCTCTTCCGTCTGGTTTTTCTCAAGAAGGTCATTGATCTTTTACTGACTTTTCAGTGGAGTGGGTACCTAGTAGTTATTTAGATTCATCTGTGATTGGAAGTCCTCGACAGTTATTTAGCTCTTTATTAAATCGTTAAAAACCTTGATTTTGGAGGGATCGTTTCTCACGAAGTTGCTTTAAATACTTGAGGACCTTTGTTGAGTGGATTGTATAATAAAAGGACTGGATTTTTCCTAAAGATAGCTGAGATTGTCCTACTATTTTTAATGATCAATCTTATCTTCGATATCTCCATTGTCATCACCACTGTATTGGTCTTCATGATTCTCCTTAACATCATAATCAATGCCATTGTTTTACGAAGCTTGACTGTCATCACTTTAATCATCACTGCCACTGTCACTTCCAGGTAGACTCTCCCCTTTCCAACATGCATGGTACGATGATTAGAAAGAATTAATACCCTCTTCAGTATCCTTACAAATTTCTGTCCAATTTACGTGATCTAGATTAATAGAGCCAGTGTAATCAGGAGAAAACGAGAGCAATGAAATTCTCTTTCTGGCTGTGTGCATGAATTCTTTTGTGATTGTACCTGGAGCAAAATTTGTTTGATTAGTATGTAGAGTGCCTTTACTAATAGGCTCGCTAGTTTAGCTAATAAAATCGAGGCCAGAAAGTTTATTATCTTTTAGCTGAGTACAAAAGTCAACAATCTTAAGATCTTTCAAAATAGGCAGGGGTTTTACAATGTAAGTCTAGTAACTGAGCAAATGTTTGCCACTAAAAACTCCCGTGAAAGCATTAACTAAGGTTACCAACTAACCATTATTAGGTTGTTTTTCAACTATCCCCTTCAAGAATACACAGAACGCAATGATGTTTGTTGGATGAACTGTAGTAATCAAATCGAAGATACTGCATTAAAGAGGAGTTTGTTTATTATCAGTAGAATTAACTTATACAGGGATCGCATGTATAATCTCTAAGCATGTCGCTTCTTTATTTGCACGAGCCAAGTTAGAGTTTTTAGATTTGAATGAAATGGAAAATTGAATATCTGGTCCAAAAAATTTTCCAGCTGTAGCAAATCGTTCATAGGAAATATTAATATATTATAATCTGGCGATGATTTCAGGATTAAATATAATTAAATTAAAGAGTTCAAATTATATAAACAGCATATCCTGTCATCTCTACACAAACCATAAAGCAAGGCCCCTTCAATTAAGGGCCAGAAGAAACTGCCACAGAATGAAGAAAGCAAGCATAGCTCGAAGTCTGGCTTCTCACTCTCGCATCAATCAATTATCAGTGATGAGTTCCTGGACTCCAATTCCCTCTAAGATATCAAACCCAGCAAAGTGAAGGTGCAGGAAAAGACCATCACAAAGTGGACGCCAGTGGTCTTGGGCAAGCTCTTCCCTAATGTGATTTAGAAGTCCAAGTTCACCTACAGCTCGGGCAAGGTAATCAATGCCGGCGAGGTGCCGCCTCATGTGTCAGAGTTGGCGGGTGGAGTCATTATCAAATTCCCCTCGGAATCAATCGCCGAATACCTGAAAAAGAATGTTGATGTTTGTTACATGCAAGAGGATGATGAGCTGTGTGGGTTCTTGGAGACTTATCTTAGAGTATTAAATCTGGGAAGGCTGTGGCTTTCAATTAGAAGAAAGCAGGCAATGGAATTGGAACTACAGGGCCTGACAACTAGCAGAGTATGGTAACTCTGAACCCCGATCTAGCAAAGAACTCTAAAGTCATGCAGAAAATACTTGAGAGTATTGGCAATAAAAAGAGGGCCAAGAATGCAGATAAAAACCCATTCTTAAAGAAGCTAGAGGCCAAGCTGGCCTGTAAGAAATTAGATGCTGTAAGCCTGTACTTTAATGATAACTTGAAGCCCAGGCAGATTGCCAAGAAGTTGAGGATAGGGGTAGACATGGTTTATAGGATAGTTGAGAAGTTCAAGCATTAGATTCAACACACGATTCATGAACCCAAGGCCCTGCAAAAAGTGGGTCGAAAAGGATTTACTGATAACCCTCTCCTGCTTGATTCGATTCAAAGTTATTTGGAGCTGAATGGTATCTACCAGGTCACTGGTTAGAAGCTGCACAACTATTTCAGAGAGCTATCTGAAAATAACCCTGAAGCCTCAACTCTAAAAGTGCCTTGCGTAGCAACCTTAAACAAGGTTTTGAAAGAGAAATTCCATTAAGATTTGGGAAGACCCAGGCTGCCAATACCAAGTATCGTGACCCCAGCTATAACGATAAAAGGCTGAGGATAAGTCGCCTGCTTTCGCAGTTCCTACTTGAGGATGCGGTGATCATTTCAGTGGATGAAAGCAACTTTAGGTCTGACTCGATGCACCCAAAGTAGTGGGCTTTCAATATAAATGATATGTATCGACAAAGCAAAAGTCTATCACGACTGTAACAAACATCACCTGCTGGCAACCCCATTCTGGTGGGCGATTCCAAACTTTTGTATGGCCAATAATTGCTTGGTAGGTTTTAGGATTATAGTGCCAGTGACTAGGAAGTGATTGGCGACTCTGCTTTACCAAATTTTAGGATAACCCCTAGAAATATCGCCCCTGAGCCATCTAATCCTAAGTTGCAAAATTCTCCAATTTAAGCCTCAAAATCTCGAAAATCGCAAGTTGAAAGTGAGGCTTCAATATCCTAAAAATCGTAAGCATTTCATCATAATTCAATCAAAACTTTCATAGAAGAGCCTGGAACTTTTCAAGTCAAATTCAGCATAAGGGAGGTTAAGAATCTGAAAAATTAGAGGCCTCGATCTTGGGTAAGAGGACGCCTGCAAAATCAAAACCAAGTCTTGAATCTTGAAATCCAGCAGCCTGGGTTCTTCAATTACTGATTCGAAGAACGTAATTTTCTTGGCTTTATATTGTTTAGAAAAATTCGAGATTTTAGGCCAGGACCTCCTAATAATAAACTCCAGCTTATAAATCAAAAGCAACTCTGAAGAAAGATCTTTCCCCAATTCCTGAAGTGCCAGAGAGCCTGAACCAGTAGTTGAGCTTGACAAAATACTTTCAGAATTTCAGGATCGCAAGCTCGGTCAAGTCAGTGGTTTCGGAGGATCTGCCGGCGAAGAAATTGAGGAGTGGGTTCACTCCAGTCCTGGATCGAATTGCAAAGTTGAAGTTGTCAAGCTCGAGGAAGAAATCGGTGGACTTGGTGGGAGACAAACAAAAGGAGAATCGGTTTGGCATCACTCCTAAAAAGCTAAGGCTGTCCTAGAATGTGAGCAGCGCATCTATAGACCAACTCAGCGAGAGTCGAGGTAAGATTTGCTATTGATTGAAAATGGAAATATAGGCTTCAACTTGAAGGAAGAGAGCGAAAAGTATGAGCGTGATATACAGAGCATCCAAGACTACTTTGATGACAAACAGGAAGCCTCCAAGTTTAAAAGCATTGCAGAATACCAGAGTGAAATGAAGCAAAATCTAGGTAGTTATGGCATGAAGGTGAGGGAGCTTTCGATCTAGAAGAGCCCCAATAAGAGGCAGCAGTTCTCGATGTCATTTATAGCGGCCATATCTCAAGACCGAATCCTCTCAAGTCAAATCATAGAGGGCGCTTTCGACTCCTCCCTCTTCGAGAATTTTATCTATCATACCTTGCGAAGTGTGAGAACGGACAAAGATCTCAACTCTAAGTAGGTGGTACTCTTGATGGATAACGCTGTCATTCATAAGTATTCAGAGATGCTCGAGACAGCCAGGAAGTTCAAGGTGAATGTTCTATTCAATGCCGAGTATTCGCCCTGGTTGAATCCTATAGAGTAGCTCTTCTCGTTCGTCAAGAAGCAACTCAAAGTGGGCACTGTAAACTCCAAGTAAGATAATCCCATCTAACATCTCTAGGCAGCAGCTCGTGAAGAGGGTCTCTGAAATCGTACAGAGCTTAAGTGCAGAAGACATTCAAGGCATGTGGGTGTTCAGTATCAAAAAGTGGCTGCACACTCTGCGCTATGGATTTGTCTGATGATGTTTGTTACAGAAGCAATTTATGTTGCTGAGCCTATTAAAGGAAATCCCCCCTTTATAAAAGAGCAATTTATAATACAAGGCTATATTGATAATAATAATAATCAATCATGGTAATTGCTATCGCACTTCCCCACTTTGTATTTGAAGCAACCTTGAAATCTGTTTATGAAAGCAAGTAACCCTTCCAAATGGATTCCAATCGTGCTTCTTTAGATGGAGCTCCACTCAATGCAGGATTTCTCTAATGTATTAGTATGCCGATCACCGCCCTTCCAATTTCAGCTTCTAGAACTGCGATGGATAATGCGAATGACCTTCATCCATATGCCCATTACACTTATAAAGCTCCTATCTAATTAAGCTATGCACTCTATACACTTGGTAATAATACACAGCAAAAAGAATTAATAAAGGGCAATTTATCTCATATTTATACATAATTATCAAACACACTACACTTCAAACGAAAAGGGTTTAGGGGTTTTGAATTACCCATCGAAAGGGGTTTTGGGGTTTTGAAATATGGTCTAGGGGTTTCTGGGTTATGAAAATGTGTTTTTATATAATTAAGGGGTTTTGATTAATTGGTCGAAAGGGTTTAATATTAAAAGTGTACACATATTTATTATTAATTTATTTTTATT